>JAQIVZ010000034.1:0-149334 GCA_034700945.1 Arrhopalites spinosus
TTTAATCTTTTAACATGGTAAAGTTGGGGAAATTGTCCCCGTTCACTCCCATATACTTTGGAAAAATTCACCCTGTACAATATGTAAATGACGCCTCTTCATAAAAAAATGCCCAACCTTTGTCTATGTTCAGATTGTGAATTTGCATAATTAGAGAATCAGACAAAGATTTTTTTGTAAATCCTTCTCATACCTCATACAAACACAGATAGACATGGACAGATTGACATGAAGTAAAAGAAAATGAACATTAATTGAGTAAAGCTGGTAAAATTTACAAGTTTTGACCACATTAAATTATGTGTAGGAGCAGGAGCCTGATTAAGTTTTTTTTTAAAACTAATTATTTTTGCCATTTCTCTACTCACTCGTAAAACACACACACTTTCAAGCCACAAAAATCACACAGCCTTGCTTTGGTAAAGGTAGGTCAAAGAGTAATGTGTTTTTATGTCATGAAAGACAATTTACCCCTATCTCTAATCACTCTCCTTTTTTTATTACCAGATACGCATATCTGTAGACCAGGTAAATGATGAGAGAGAGTAAGGCAGACAAATTACATAAGTTTTATGTAGTTCCGGTCTTCCTCTTTGTCTACTGTAGCTTACTACCGCAAACTCATTTATTTCTTAATTTGAAATGTACACAGATACTTTATTACACTTCAAACTTCTCTCTGTACTCAAATTTATTTGTTTTGAATAAAGAAAATTATTCATCATAATTATTTTGATCTAATTACTTCACCCCATTTTACTCTGCATCACCGTTAGTGAGTTGTAGAATTATAAAAAAAATCATTTTTGTGTTCCTGCCCTTACAACATTTTTACAAAATGAGGTGTCCATGTAGACAAACAAGAAATTCAAGAAGAAAACTGATTGTGGGCAAGTTTTCTTGGATTGACATGAGAATGAGGGATATCTCGACAGACTCAGCATATCAACGAGTCAATATCTCTGTACATTTGTTTATATACATATTCTATACTGTATCTAAATAATACTCATAGAAAGGACAAGGGAGCTTTTATCCGAGTAGTGTTCAGGCAAAGAAATTTCCCGTTTAATTTTTTTTACAAGAATGTACAGAGTCAGGGATACTCGTATGATACAAGTACAAAAAAACGTTTGAAAAAATTCTAAGACTTGTAACTACAAATTTCAAAACTAGAGACTTGGCATAAGAAGAGACAACAAGGAATTTTGTATTTTTTATAATTATATTTTATCTTGGAAATGCTCCACTGAACAACACATGGTTTTGTATTTGATGACAAACTCTACTATCCCTAGAAAAGGTATTTGAGTGCAGAGGCCCTCAATTTCTTTGAAATATAAACAAACTTGGTACTTCAACATTGTGTGGACACGTGCATGATACGACTTGTGTATTTTAGACACTGGTAAAAAATATATTTTGTTATTAAAGTTTAAAATATTTTAGTAAAGAATTGTGTCTGTATTACTGAGCCTGTATTGGCTAACTATGTATTTTCATAGCAGTGACAATAAATTTGTTTTTCCTCTCATCAATACTTACAAGGTGTACTAGATTTGAGATTTAATTGTCCATATCAATTAAAATAATTGACAATTCATCAATTGAATTCATCTTTCTTTTATTCTCTTCCGTCAATGGTCAATTCTGTGTCTTAGAGAGAGAGAGAGAGAGAGAGAGAGAGAATAAAAGAATTGCATTCAAAAGAATGACTATGATTAGTCTTTAATTTCTTTGCAAATATAAATTGTGCCAAGTATTGTCCCGAATATAAATGTACAAGAGTACAGGAAAAATGACACTTTTTTTTGTTTGAATTCACAAATTATAGAAATCATCAATTGAATTTTTTATTCATTGTAGTCAAATTACACCCGTAGGCACCCGGCGCCCACTAAAATATAAATAATGACCCACATTTTCTATTTAATTGTATTTATCCTCATGTTAAAAAAAAGAAAGAGCACAATTTCCAACTCATCTCTCAATTCCCAATAGACGCTAACTAAACAACAAAAGATTAAAATTGCGTTTTTATCAAGGAAAAATATTCATATTTTTTTACTATAAAATTAAAAATGAATTTTATACACGTATAAAATTCATGGACTAATTAAATTAAGATTGTCAACAATTTTTTTTATAATCAACTTGCCTTTCTTTATTGACAAGAAACCAATAATAATGACCATTATACTGATACATGTCTGTATACAAGAGATAGATTCTGACCAAATTAACACGCTAACTACCTTTTGTGTCATAACAATATAATGACGAATTGTGGGACGTCATTACTAGTACAAATGCGTCAAATTGTTGTTTTCTACACAAACCTCATTTCCATCCCCTCAAACACGTCCCAAGAAAAAATGAATCTTAAAAGAGAGAGAGATGATGATGACGTAGAGACACAGACCAAGGGGGATTTTAGAACGTAGCAAATCAGCTGAGCGTGAGGATGATGATGAGTAGAGTAAGAGAAGATGAAAGTAAAGGATTGAATATAAATGAGACACAAGTCTGTGAAACAACTTTGTAACAATGACACAAACTGACCAACATAATAAACTCAATAGTCCCTCTATTTTATTCTCTACTTTAGGTACAACTACACTGCATGTAATAATCTTTGGCTGTATTTATAGCTGACAAAATAATTGATGGCCTTAATAATTTAAATGTACACCCATGTGAACTCACATTTCTATATTTTTGTCACCATTTTTTTATCTATCATTCGTGTAATATTCCAGATAAAAAAAAGATATTGGAGTCACTTTTTTTAAACTAATGCACAAAATTTATATGAGGAAATAATTAATAATCAAAGAGGGACTTTTACACCTTCAATTTGTTGAAGTGAATAAAGTCAATAATTTAATTTTATATTAAAATTAAGTGTCAGAAATCATGAACAAAAGTTCTGAAAATTCTATTTACGATATTATGAATAAAACAAAACGAGTTGGTGTCAAGGATTATTTTAATTTTTTGTCTTAAAATGGTTTGCACGCAACATGCTTGAAAATTCTATTTGATTACGAGTGAATTCACTTAAAAATGTAAATATGCCTCAACTGATTTTTTAATTATAGTTTTTTCATCCAAATCCCAAATTCTTTTTGACAGATCTCTAGAGATGAGACAGAGTGTGTGAAAAATGGGTGGTCTTGTTGTAACCACAAATTAAATTTTGTAAATTTTCATGACTCTATAATTAGTTAGATTTTAAGATTTACGTCAGGGTATAAGAAATATTAATATGGAATACAAATATAATTAAATAATCATACACCGGGGACTAGTTCTATTTACCAAAAGGAGAGAATAGTAAGCAGGTTTTTTCACAAGTTGCAAAAAACTATGAATTATCTCCTAATTATTAACCATTTTAATATTACACTACAACCCACAACTTTTTTGACACCTTGAAAAATGATTCAAAGAATTGTAGTCAAACAAAAGACAAAATAATTTTTTTAAATTGTAGATATTCCAAAAACAAAAGTATCCCTTGAAAGATTTTGATGATGATAAATAATTTGAGCAACGATGAATTGTCTTTGTATAATTATGACTTAAGTCGTTGTATGACAAATTTTAGTTGCTGACAAAAATTCACTTGTACTCTTTGTTTGTTTTTTCCCTTTCATTTGAATTAATGTTTATTAAATTCTTGAAAATAAAAGGAAACTCTATCCAATTACTCTATAAGATAGCTGTATGTATCTACACATATGTATTATGTATTCTTATTCAAGGTATGCAACCTGTTGGACTCTTGTCTTGTGTTTACCATGAGGCCAACCTCTGACGTCGTCAATAGGAAAAACATTTTTGTCATGGTCAGCCTTTCGTTGTAAAATGTGCCCTATATCTTGAATAAATAAAGTTTCCAGGATTTGATGATACATTTTAAAAGAATTAGAAAACTTGATTCTAAAATTCTCAAGATTTTAAAACTTAATGTCATTTACTTACTCAAGAAAACAAATGACTCATCATTGTAAAGACAATACCTAAGGCAAAAACACAATAGATACTACTTTGACATTGATACAAAATCTTCAATCCCTCCATCACGATAAAAATGTACCATCATTAATCAAAAACTAAAAATTTTTATAAATATTCTTCAAAATGACAAGGAACAAAATATAACTTGTCCTCCTTCAAGTCACGAATCGTGGTTTAAATCCAAATAAAGGTGTTGGGTAAAAGTTGGATGTTCAATGAATCCTCAACTCACCTAAATTAAATTGGGTTTGATATTATAACTTACAATTTGTAAGTATCATTAATACCTACTTAATAATCCCAATTTTCTTTTCATCGTCAGTAAACCTGTCTCCTCATTAGACTTTTGACAGTAGAGAGTACGAGAGAGTAAATAAATTAATATTATATTTTCGCCTACTCCCTGGAGCTTTTCCTTGATATACCTACAATACAAAAATTATGAGAAGATGAGTAAAAAACCCTTGAAGGGTTGACTATGAAAAAAATGATAATTTTTGGATTTACTCACACAAGATTCAAATATTTAAGACTAGCCAATTCGTTTTTTTGCAAATATAGTTACCTACAGATAATCAATTATGGTAAATTTATTGCCGGTGAACGGTACAGAAAAGTCGTGAATATTATTGTTAATCTAGAACACAAAACATGTATTTAAATTGACCTCACGAAACCCTTGAGTCAATTTAAATTTCACCGAGCCTTTAATCACCAATATTCGTTTGATGAGTGTAACCAGAACGTCATCATTTTTAAAAAAAGAAAACAAAATCGTTTTTCAAATTTGTCTCAAAAACATCAACTCACTGTTATTTTTTAATCAAAAGGCCAACTCTACCTAACTACCTGATTATCTAAAATACATAAATGCTGTCAAAATCATTTTGTTTATTGACACGAAATATGTAAAACTTAATTTTAGAAAATTTTATTCTAATCATGATTTGAATATGAAGTAAAACTATACAGTAAATAATTATTAAATAAAATATTGTTTATCATTAAAAAGAAAACTCATTTTCTCGTTTTAAAATTATAACAACAAATTCATGCTTTCAAATTAAAAAAAAACTTTGAACTTACTGATGCAAGCTGTCCTTTTGAACGTCATTTTGTAAAATCTCCTCTTTAAAGTTTAAGAACTTTCAAGTTTAATAAAAAAACACAATAATTATCTCCACTATACGAAAGGCTCCTTCACTAAAAACAGAATTTCACTTGACCACAATTACAGCGAATACAAGAATAAACACGCCAATAAGAATCTTGAGAATATTCAAAATTGGAAATAATATTCAAAATAATAGAATGCTCCCATAAAAGGCACTGTAGACACAATAACAATATTTCAATTGAGAAAATGGAAAAAAATCACAAATTAAAATATTTTACAGTCTCACACGCTCTCCCTTAACATGTTGAAGAGCGGCCGAGTAGAAAAAACATTGGGCTGTTGCCTTGATCGAGTGAGAGACAGAACTGACGAGTCTCTTTTTGTAATCAGCTTCAATAGCCCCTCTCTGTATGCAAAGATTATGTATGTATAAGGGGAATATGTTCGAGCTACAAGTGTTTGTGACAATGGAACAAGCCAACGTACAGCCACAATGATGAGCAAATCGAAAGATGAAGAGTTTTGTTGCTCCTGATGCTAAGAGTCCAATGAGTCCAATCATTCTCTCTCTCTCTCTACACCAAAATTTTTACCGTAGCTGCTGTCCTTATTTTTATTACAATCAAAAAGCTACATTATATACCTTTTTTACTATACACACAACACACACGATCGTAAAGAAGTAAAGAAAAATGTATGTGGAGTTTGTATTGTGTAGTACCCTATTACTTTTTGTGTTGTTGGTTGGAGTTGGAGGAGACTCTGTTGCATTAAACAATTTTTGTTTCTTGAGAGACTCTCTGTGTACCTTTTTGCCTTTGGCTTGTTTTTTATATATATATTCTTTCCTTTCTTCAAAAGCACAACTCTCTTGCTTGTTGTGTCTTGTACAGATACATGAGAGAGACGATATAACAACAAGAATGACGTCCCACTTTATAAATATGTTTTTTTATGTCTTATCCATCATATCATAAAATATTCTGTTCAATATTATTCATTTAATTGATATTTTTAAAAATTTGGATTTTCAAAATTATTAGAATCCCCTCCAACGCCTCTTTTGTTGTATTTGCTGTTACTTTTTACAATCAATAGTAGTTTAATATTGTTGTTTCTACTCAATTTTTAAAATTGTTTATGACCTTAAAACATTTCCACAATTAATTTACTCGAGTTAAATATTTTGTACGTCTTGAAATTCATTTTTATTAAAAAAAGTTGTTCTTTTGTGATAATTTAATTCCTTTTACCCATTCCTTTTTACCCATTTATTATTATTGAGAAAGATAAATTTTAATATTATCTTGATCTAACCTCATGTGACTCGTGAGTCCCTTATAAATATAGAAATAGTCCATATCAACCCCCTTTCTTTTCATGCTATATGTACAACGGCTTGGTTTTATTTTTGGTCCTTGACAATAGAATCCTATGTGAGTATATTTTTGGTAGTGCATATGCATTGTGACGTGTAAGTTGTAAGGGTACCTCCTATTTCTTCTGGGTTTGATATTTTCGGCCGTTTTTCTTTGCTTCCACAAAATCTTTACTACCCCTTGTTGTTGTTGTGCCTCTGCCCCTGTCTACTCGTACTTGTAGTGCAATGTTCAGTGATGACTGTACATAAGGCACACACAAACTTCTTTTGTATGCACTTGTTATGTACATCTGAGGATGCAGACTGAGAGATTCTCAAAAAAAATTGGAGGGGTAAGTCCGTTGGTCTCCCTTAACATTTCTTAACATTGTATTCACAATAGAAGAGGTCCATATTAGAAAATCTTTCAATGGCTTCATGCTCACTCACCAATAGGTCTCCATCACAAGTTCATGACCGTTAAAAATATTAAGTAGTGAGGAAAAATTCAAAAATAAGACCCCCTTTATCAGTACATACAATTGTATTTTTAACACTCTTCTTCTCTTTCTCACAACAACACAAAAATGCCATCGGCCCCTTCATCTTCGATAATTGTCCACTGTCTCCTTGTATAGAGAAATTATACATGGTTTCTTATATTTTCCACATACCCACCACATACACGGAGATTCAACTTTATGTGTGAGTATCTTTGTATGAGAATGAGAAAGATGAGAGAAAAGTCAGATGGAAAATAAAGATGCACATTAGTGCATAACTATTTTCATGTTCTTATTTTCTTGACTGCAAGTCTAGTTGCATAGAATGCAACAGTTGTGATGGGGGAACCTTTTTTCGAGACTCTTTTAATGGGTTCCAGCGGGGTTTGAGGATATTTCCATATGCTCATGTTGTACAAGTTAATGTTAAAGTTACAAGTTTTTTCCACTAAAGAGAAAATCTCTGTGCGGAATCTTGAAACCTTCAATCTTCAACTTGATCCCTTCTCTCTCTCTCTCTTCCTCATTTACTATTTACGGAAATACAGACAAGATATTGAGTCTCTGAAATATTTGGTACTAAAGGGACCTCATTTTAAATAATAAAGTGCAAGGGGGGAACAAAAATAGTTCTTTCTTTTTTAACATTTTACTAAACTTGACAAGAAATTTATTTTGTCACACATGAGGCCAGACAGAATCTCCCTCCACAAATGTTTTACATGGAGAAAGGTTATATGTTATAGTACTTAATTATTCAAATAAAAAGTAAAATAGTCGTGTATTTTAATTGGGGGAGGGGTTAAATGATTGTGAATTATTTGAACAATTTTTTTCAAAAAATATTATATTACTTTGTACACTAGAGACTTTTGAAAGTTGAGACTCGTTTTTTTCTGCAAGATTTCTTCCTTGTGTTGTATAATCTGTAAATAGTGAGAAGAGAAGTCTCTCTCTCTCTGTCTGTTAATCTTTTCAGATATGATTTTCCACACCCCAATTTCTGGCCCCTTAGAGATACAACTTGGAGAGAAAAATCTTTGGTCTTGTTAGGATGCCATCGAATATTTCTCAAGGCTAAAAAAAATCATCGTAACATTTGTTATAACACTCGTACGCCCAATTTACTTTCAGGAGAGAGAAAGATTACACTCATTCTTAATCATGGAAAAAAAATGATTCTTTACTGACGTTAGTAAATATAATAATTATTTTTTATTGACATGATTCATGTTCAGTTTTTAGTAGTAAAATTGTGTGAAATTCATAGGACAGGAGGCGCCCAATAAAAAACTTTTTGTTTACTTTTGACCAAAAAAAATAGTTTCCGTTTTATGAGTCCCCCGGTATAAAGACAAATTGGGGAGACATTTTTAGTGCTCATTTTGTTTTATTTTTATGTTGATGATTTTATAAGCCAAATAAACAAATGATTGTGACAATGACTGTGACGCGTGTCATCTCGGATAGAAGTTGGGTATAAAGTACTCCGTGGAGAATTTTTCATTGAAAAAAGTAACTGGTCTGTTAAATTTAATTGTAATTTGTTGCAAAAGAAATTCCACATGTTGGACATTTTAAATCATGTATTAATTCATAAAAATGGTTCCTTTCTACTGTCTTCATATTTTGTGGTCTTTTTTTAAAATGAGCGTTATTGGCATATTGGTAACTCTGACATGGACAACGGCTCACTTTCTGTTGGACTTTTTGTTGGATTTTTGTCTCTCAATTGAGTGGTGTGAGGACTGTGTGTGTACAGTCATGTCCGCCTACCTTGATAATTTTTTGCAAGTCAACGAAACAGAAAGTGGAAATTTCACATATGCCACATCTGTACAGATAGCTACGCATATTCTACAGAAGGGCAAACACAATGAATATTCGCAGTCTGTCTGTTCTCTCTCTCTCTCTCTTTGTATAATCAACACCTGATCTGTCGTATAATAAAAAGGGGGTAGTCTCTATTTAAAACATTGGTGACCCCATTTTGACAAAAATATAAATAAATAAGTCTGAATGTCAAAATAAGACTCTCCAAATTTTTTGTGACAATTAAGATTTACTCACAATTTTTATTTTGACCATTTTACCCAACATTATTGCCATTTAAGTTCCTTCTTCACGCACAGAAATGGACAAAATGACATACATAAGAGTGACCAAAATTCTTTAAAAAATTGTAAATCACAACTAATTGCCTAATTTGTCTCTCTCTCTCTAATGGGACTAGTGTTAATTGTCATTAGAGACTTGACAAATAAAAACAATTTAAATGAGTACATTCGTATGTACTACACACCATTACCAATAGAACAAAAAAATTTACATGTATAATAAACTGAGGAACTATTTTTTTCATTTCAAATCTAAAAATAAATGGAGCTGACTAATCTGTTCAATATTTGTGAGTTGTGTCATCAAAAAGTCAATATGAATTAATTATTTAAATTATTTTATATTAAAATAAATATTATCATGCTCTCTCTCTCTCTCATAAATCTTTAAACACCCTCACAATATTCCACAAAAAACGACTTGAGAATTGGAAAGCCCAGAGAGGCCTGTAAGAGCCCTCACAACTTATTTTACATTTCCCCTGAAAATGATTGTGTCAACAATATTTAAAAAAAATTGGCCATCTTATTTTACATGAATGAGAAGGGATTGCTGTCCTTACTTTGTTGCTTTTGTGATTCACACTTTTTTATACATGTCAACACGGAATGTAATAGGAAAACTATGAGACCATCATGTTTTTCTTTTTCCTCAAGTGACTATACAGAGCTGTATGTACATTGCACATGTAGAATGTACGTGCAAAAAAACTTTTGCTCGTGCAAAAAGTTGGTGCAAAATAAAGGGTAAACAACTTACACTTTACACGACTATTAAAAAAATCTTTCCTACTCACTCACTCCTGTAGATAGTAAATAAGTAGACACAACTGATTACAACATTTTGAGTTTTAGAACAAGCGGAGGGGGCAAAGGGGAAACGTTGGACTTGTTTTAACACTCAGAGTCACAATAAACTAAAATCTGCACACCCAATTTAATCTATAATTTTTGCAAAAATAATAACAGATAATTGACAAAATATTTCCTCCTTGAACTATTATACAAGAGGAAATAATATCCTTAAAAGTAAGATTCTCATGCAAAATGCAAATGATAAAATTGATTTTGATTATGTGATCATAGTTGCATTTCTTTTAGTGCCATAAAATGTAATAAATTTTATTATGGTTAAAACTTCAGCATGAACGTATGACCTCTCTTACGATACGCAAAAAAAATTACTAATATTTTTTAAAAATCGCCAACGCTCAGTCAAAGAATTAGAGAGACAGACAGTTAAGCTCATAAATGATCTTCTTAAACTTTTTTACCTTGTACTGATAGAATAAGATTGAAGGAAAGTGGACCATTGAGGTGATAGAAAGTAATACACGTACATAACATTGTTTTGTGTACCAAGTAACATAAACTACAAGACAAAAATCCATTTTTTATGACTCTTCCATGAGAGAGGGGGGACAGGATGGGACAAGGTCGAAGATTTGCCAATATGTAAGAAACTGTTAATAATTCTTAAGACAAAAACCTAGACTAATAGAAATAGTTTTGTGAGTGACAATAAATTTTAAAATGTATTTGTTAATTTGAAAAAAATAATGTTATTTAGTCTATACAAGTTTAAAAAGGAATTAAAATTGTTTAGAATGAATTTTACCATTGATAGACACATTACTTTTGTTTAGGTTATTACTAAACATGTGGAGCATATGATTTTACCAGGCTTCTGGTATGCAGAAGAAGAAGAAAAAAAAAAGTTAAGCTAGAGAGAGATAAACTACAAAGTACAAAGTTAGAAAATATTCAAAGACAGAGAAAGGGTCTTTGAAAATATTTTAACTTCTCATTTTCAGGGACTCCTCCCATGAGGGTATTCAAACTATTGACATTCTCCCTCTCTCTCTATTTATGTACATTATTGTGGTTAAAGGATGAAAACCAAATGGCTATCAACTATCTCTGTATCATTTTAAGGTAACGCAAAAAATAAGAAGAGCTAGGACCCTTTGGGAACTCAAGGGAAAATGAGACACAAAAAAAAGAGACGAAAATCAAAGGGCATTTATGTCTATACAAAATAAAAGTTAAATGACAGCTAAATGAATGTGAATCATAGGGAATTATAACATGTTAACTACGTACAAGTGAAATGTACGTAGCCCTAATTGTTTGTACGTAGCCCAAATTTCTTGTACGTAGTCAAATAAGCCCTTTTAAAAATTAATTGTCCCAGATTAATTTAAATTGCATTTTTCCAATATCAAATTCTTAACTTAACTTGTCTCATCCGTGGATGTAAAATCTTCCACGACAAAAAAATCTCCACCGAACCTTAAGCATTACGTAAATGGGACAAAATTTTCTTCGTCCCATTTACATAATGTTAAAAAATCAAACCTCCGTCGATCTAGGTTCGGCGGGAAGGAAGATTTTACACCCACGGTCTCATCCTCAAAAACTAATAATTAAACGTTATTTCGTATTGCTTTTTCCTATTTCTTAGGGCATTTTTTAAGTAAACTTAACAGGGTGCCACAAGTTCAAAATTGGTCAAGCATTTGGACAAAACATGGAATTTTTTAAAAAAGAAAGGGCAGTTTTTTCAAAAAAAGGGGACATTTTGCTCACAAGAATTCAAATTTTGACGAAAAAATGGCAAAAAAGCTTTTTGCAAAACGTTTAAAAGGCAAAAATCAAATGCCTCTTTTTTGGGCAACGTGTCGCTCCTAAGGGCATGGTGCCGGTCATGGTACCTAGTTAACATGTTTTTGTTTGAACTTGGCACCGGAATTCGAATTTTTTTTTTCTATCCACTTGCAATTTTTTATTTCTTAAATTACGTGAAAACCTCAAATTAGAATGATTTTTTTTATGTAATTTTTGGAAACTACGTGTAATTTCACCTTTAGTTATTAATTAAACTTTAAAGTATCAAGGTGTTTGCAATTAATTATGCCTTCCAAGAAAAGCAGCTTTGTCGTGTCAAAAAATCGACACTTTATAGTTTATTTATCAAAAAAAGACCTCGTGTCACTCTGTTAAATGATCAGCAAAATAATGAGGATTCATAAGTTCAAGAACATGAACAAGAACAACAAATAATGAGGAATTCATTAGAATCGGTTGTCTTTTTTCAGATTTTAGCGCAATTTAAGTATTTTAAAGTAGTGCCCCTTTTCAAAAAAATTATGCCCTTTTTGAAAAAAATTATACGTAGTTAGAATTCGTTATAATTCCCACTGATGTGAATGGTCTTCACCTAATGTCTAATGTGTGGCTGTAAATGATTAAAAAAAATGTTGTATGGGGGCATTCCCTTTCTGTTGAACATTTCAGTTGTAATATAACGTACATAAATTTTGTATTTAATAAATTAAAGGGAATTAAAGGTACTGAATCGTTTTTTTTTTATTTTAAATTTTCTTCCTTAGGTAACCTACATATTTACATGATAAAATTTTCTTTATTTGCCATATGTCAGCGTTATGGAGAGTTAACAGGTAAATTAATTAAACAGATATACTTAGAATGTATTTCAATATTTTTTCATGGAAGAGAATTCGAATTTGGAGAGATATTGGCATTGATTGAGAAAATAAATTTTTTCTTAAAACTCACAAATAAATATGAGCAACTCATTTTCTTTGAACTTGAGACTGAAATATTTTAAGAATAAATATTTGAAATATGACACATGCTTTTGTGAATATATTTTAAACTGTGACAAAAATGTAGACATTGAAAAATGTACTTATATTGGGTACCTACTAATCCCTACATTAAATAATGGAGTCGACTAAAGACAAAATGAGACAGACTGCTCTTTTTTCCTTTCCGCATTTAGTTTTAAACTAAAATAGAAATATTTTGGGGTTGTCTGATAACGGTATCAAAAAAAGGAAGGGTACACAAAAAGAAGCCCTTTGTCGTCCTTTTTATATTTTATGTCTATGTAAAGAATATTTAAGTCTATTCAAAAACAAGTAGGAACCCTACAGTCATACAATATTATAATAAATGGTCGAACCATTACTGACCCCTTGTCACCTCAAGTAATCAAGTAATAATCGTACATTTTTATCTTTCATATATTTATTAATAATTGTCGTCGTGTTACATTGAGAAATAATATTATTATTAAAATATATTCTGTTTGATGTGAAGATGATATTATAATTTATGACAATAGGCAAAGCGTTAAAAAATATTAGTATACATTTATGTACTTATACAGTGTCATATGGGAAATAGTTGGTGATGATTAAAGTACTAGACAGCCTTCAATATTAATGTTTTAAACTTGATCATCATCTCAAGGGTTTTCATATTAACATTTAAAATTCCTTCATTACTTAATTATGTTTCTCACTTGAATACATACATGTGGAGAATGCACAGTCTGCGTTTTGCCTACGTGTTCAAGATAATTGACCAAGTGGTTAAATGAATGAAGAGCATTTAAAATTTCTATTTTAATGTTGGGAGAGAGAAGATTTGAACTCGACGTCTTCCTGTGTTGAAAGTTCCGGTTGAATGAAAAAGTTTTTAAAAAAAAAAGTTATACAAGGTTACACCAAGATTATTCCATTTATCGAGTTTTATAAAGAGGGGTCATTTCATGAGGTTAGAGTAATGTTTTTAAATCTTTTATATCCGGTTAATTTAAAAAAACTGTCGAACATTTTTCAGTACTGAAAAATGAAAATTGAGTCCGCCAAGGACATCTGCTGGAATTTCTGAGAAATCTTCAATTTCCAAGTATGTCCACTTCCCAGCTTTAGTTTGTGATTGCAATTAAGTTTTTGACAGTTTTTTTTGAAAAACCTTGAACCCAGTAAAGGTTTTAATTGAGATTGAGATTGTTGCAAAATTAATTGCCTAGTCATAGTTATGCAAGTGAACAAAGGGAAGGGGTGACACTGGGAGAGTGACGAGGCGGAGGGAAAACTTTTGAATGTTGGTACAATATGAAGTGATTTTAATTTTTGTCATTTGTGTACAATTAATTTAGCTAAATTTGTATAGTTAAGATGTTCCAAACTACAGACACTCAAAGTAAGATTTCATCTCCTCATCTTGCTCGTTCTTTGTGTATTGTTTTATTATTAAACTTGTGGTAAAAAATTGACGGGAATAACCGTCAAAAAATTTCATCATCTTAGAATCTAGATTTTTCTAGTCTAAAGAATTGTGAGAGTTTTTTTAGCCGGTTGTCAATTGTGAAATGGAAAATATGTTACCTATTGTTAATTATTAATCTCAATTTGTTTCATTTTACAGAGATTGGGGTGGCCCTGGTGGCATTTGGCGTCAGTTTTCTAATTCTTGGTGTTCTCTTATTATTTGATAAAGGACTACTTGCCATTGGAAATGTAACAATATTTTTACATTATTTCAATTTAAAAATATAATACTCTTTATTTTTTGTTGTTGTTGATGTTGTAATTGTGGAATGTGTGTGTATGCTATTTATTTATTGTTTGCTCTTTATTTAATTTACAGATTCTATTTCTTAGTGGCTTGGCGTTTGTAATTGGGCTAGAGAGAACATTTAGGTTCTTCTTTCAAAGACACAAAATTAAAGGATCAGTTTCTTTCTTTGGTGGGATTTTAATCGTTTTATTAGGATGGCCTCTCATTGGGATGCTCGTAGAAATTTATGGGTTTGTACTCCTCTTCTCTGGGTTTTTCCCCATCGTCATCAACTTTATTCGTCGAATACCTGTAATCGGAACTCTTCTAAATTTACCTGGTATTAGTAAGGTACTACAATAAATGTTTTAACTCTCATTAAGTCTTGCCAAATGTTCATTGAATGTTTTTGTCTCAAATGTGCTAGTATAGAAATGTAGTAAATGTACCGTACTTAAATAATTCCAGCTGTTGTTTTTTTATACAAGATAAATTTAGTTGGTTCTCAAATTAAGGTGACGATTTTATTGACATTTCAGATTGCGGATAAACTAGGAGGAGAGACAAGTCGTTCCAATGTCTAATAAAAATACAAAGACACAAAGACAAAACTTAACCCTGTTTTACGAAACTTATCCAAAAGTCTATTTAATGTTACATCGTGCTTGTTTAAATCTAAATTATTTTGTACTGAATGTTGCAATAAAATCACATGTGACATTTTTACATCCTTTTTTTTGAGAGAAATAATATGTCACACACATTATTCTAAATATTCCACATTTCGAAATTTAGTAAGCCATATACGAAATGTACTATATAAAGTGTAACACTCCATAAATAATTAAAAATGATCAAATATATTTACTATTTGGAATACCACCAGTATGTATTAGTGTTACAACTTGGCATTATTGTAATTTTCTCCATTTTATAATGTATACCTTTTTAGTATTTTTGTTCGTCCATACTCTCATACCATTCATTCTCCCTTCGAACAATATTTTCTTCCTGTTCTGTAAAATCGTTCTCCAAGTTCATTATTCGAGCAATTTCGGTTGACGCATTGTACTTCAGCTCATTAGCTATTCTTTTTTGACAAACTTTTACTAATGAACGAATCTCCATATATTGAGCGGCCTAATGTGTAATTACAAAAAACAAGAAAAAAATGGAAATTAAATAGCTCTATTAAAACTAATCAATGTCATTGTCATATCACTTACAATATACTTACCTCTGCTAAACTGAATAAAGCTTTATTATCCAATGGTCTCATAAATTCAAAATCATGTTTGGATATAAAAACACTATGTTCCTCTTCAAGTTTTGTATCTTCTGGACAAGTCTCTTCAAAATCCTATTAACAATCAAAAGAGTACAAATTGGCATTGTGATGTCATTAAAAGTCACAATTTAAAAACCGAAAGTCACAAAGTGTGTCCAAAAGTATACACATAATACATACTTATTTTTATTTTTATTGTTCTACAAAACGTACTGAATTACCTTGTAATACTCGATCCATTTAATGAGAAGACGGAGATTAAACGAGTTTATCTGAACTGGTACTCTCCTATTATCATCTTTTTTGTCGGAAATCTCAATCACCTCCTTAAACAGTTTTGACTCTTTCAAAAGAGCGTTCAGGTCAACTGGAACGACGTCACCATCACTTGACTTTAACTGAATAATTTGGCCTTTGCTACAAACCGTTGGAGTCATTTTTGTTTATTTAACGAAGTTTGTTAAACAAACACAAAAAAAATTAAAAATTTGAAGAAAAAAAATTAATCATTTTTCAAATTTTTTTCCCGCAAACTCAAGAATATCTACAGAGGTCAACAACTTGACACAAAGGAAAAAACTGAAAAAAAGCTGACAACAAATCATTATTACTCGTACATGCATGCTCTCATTTCACTACTTACAAAAAAGATTTAGCAATTAAAATCATAATTAAACAAAAAGTAACTCGTAAATAAACTTTATCTTTTGATCCCATTATTTACAAATTTTGATATAAAATTATGCTAATCTGGAGGACACAGCATTTGAGCATGGACTAAGGGAGCGTAGAGATGGTATAAATTGAAGGTGTTTTGTTGTACCTAAAACTTTGTGTATGCAAGCAGCCAAAAAATCCCAGAGCAGCTATTCAACATCTCTCTCTCTCTCATTCCCCATTCGAATCTCAGTTGGTCAGCATCTCTCTCCTCTTCAATCCTATTCACCCCTATCTTGCAACAATTTAAATATTATCTCCTTCATTACTTAAATAGTGTCATTTTACTAATTACATTACAGTCAAAATTATAAACAATGCAATGGCCCACATAATAAGATTACGAATAAAGCATCCATTTAATAAAAAGATGCTAAAAGTAAAAGCAAAATATTTGAGTGTATTGTGAAAACTAAAAGAAAGTGTTCCTACAAATTCCAATAAAAATTATTTGCATCTATTAAAAATAAATTCCATCTCATCTTCATGAAGAAACACAAGAAACAAGAGAAAATAATTAAAAATAAGTGCTTTAAAAATAAAATGAATTATTTGTGAGTTTGATTACTCATAGATCACTCCCAAAAAAAACCTTTTTCTCATTTTGGTTACACACTTCATCTTGTTTCTCCATCCAAAAGCAAAAAAAAAATATACAAGTCTTGTCAAGATGAAGGTGGTCATGACAAGGAATTTGTTGTTGACAGTGACAATTCTAGTGAGTTGGATGACAGTGGAATGTCAGACGGAATCGACAGACTTGACAAGCACATCTTTAGGTGAGTCCTCATCAATTTGTTTCCCTCAGCTTGTTTTCCCTCTCTCTCTCTCTACATAACAAATCCTCAAATCCTATAACACATACAAAGATACTCAACCTATGATCATGTCCTGTATCCATGAATCATGAATCACCACCTTGTCATACAATTGGAACACGAGAGTCATGTCCAATTGGACACAACTCCAATTCAATTCTTTTTATAATCAACTTCACCCCTTTGAGACTTGAAACTCGTGTACATTTAAAAACTCTTATTTTAAATATATTTAAAATAAAATGGTAGCAATATTTATCAAATTAATTTTATATATCATGTGACTCTAATACTACTCTGGGACAAGAAAAGAAAAAAAGATTATAATGAAGGACAGAAATTTTCTCCTTAGTCCCACTCTCAGTCTCTAAACTCTTTGAAGAAGGAAATTTTGATAGGATTAATTCATGAGCGGAAACAATAGAAAGGCTCCAAAAAAATGGAGAGAGTCTTTGGAGACATTGTTATGTACTCTGGGGGTAACATGTATTTTGAGCACAGTCTTTTTTGTATAATCTACCGACAACATCAACTCAAAGGGGATTAAAGAGGAATGCCACAATATTAATTTCCAGGAGTATGTCTCTCTCTCTCCTGGTTCCAAGTACAACACTTTAGATTTTTTAAAATTGTGTACCTTTTTTTTATATTCGTCTCCATTAAACTTGTAATATTCTCTCTCTCTCTCTCTCTTCTCCTAAGTAGTAAATCTCCTTGTTTTCTTTTTTGTCACCGACCGCCTATGTTTTATTTTAGCCCCCCCCCCTCAACCTACTCACAGTTCATTTTTACCTATATTATTTTTTAACCTGTACTTATAGTTATAAAGCATTATAAAATATATGATTTTTTTTCTTTTTTGTCTTAATTCCCATCACCTGTCATACCTTGCTAATTTATTCCTTGTAAAGATTTCGTGTTATTCTTAATTTATTCAAGGCCTCATAAATTTTGCGCGAGGAGTCAGTATCGGTTAAGTGGATAAATAAATGATGGATGCGGCGCAAAAAAAAATTAACAAATTTTTGCAACTTATCAACACAACACAAACTAAACTGGGGTATCATCATAATATCGTTAAGTGCGGTTAGTTAACTAGATGAGAATTTATTAGACAAAAACTGTTAAAAATTGGCTATAGTCAAATTTTGTATATATTTAAAAACGAAACGATGCACTGAAATAATTATAAGAAATTGGAATATTCTCTTTATTCGTAAGCAATAACAAGAAGCAGAAATATGAACGGAAATGCAAACGAGATAGATAGAAAAAACGAATTGAGTCTCGAGGCATAATTTTTGAATCCCTGACAGGATCATTCTAATTAACGATGGTCATCCATAACGGGGCCCTAGTTACGTGTATGTTCCTAGTTGGAACAAAAGACTGAAACTTAAATACTTGTTACATTTGTATTTAACAGAAATTATATAGACTATTATTTTCTCCTCAAATAAATTCTCCTAATAGGCTCTCATCTTTTTTTTGTAAAATAGAGTTGAACTGGCACTATAGGCACACTGAGGAGAAACAAATAAAAGAGGAAAATTATTCATTCGAAATAGTAGAGCTCTAGATCTTATTTTTTTATGAAGATTTTTTTTGATACCCATACAAATATTTCAAGTTCCTCTTCCTTGTAGACTGTAGAATTGCCTTTAATGGACACAAAGTCCAAAATGTTACTTTTAAGCCACATACAAGTGTAGTGTACAAGTATCAAAAACTCGTAACAGTTCCAAAGTCTCAACATTTGAATCTCCCTTGAATCTTCCTTAGTCTCCAAGAGTTGCATGGTGAGACTATTATGATAAGGTTGTGAGGAACTTGTAGAAATCAATCATTTTGAGAAGTCATCTTGCTCAGAATCCCTTGAACATCAATTCCAATTGGGGCTATATATAAGTACACACGTACTCCATGTGGATTCAGAAGTCTCCTGTAGCGTCATTTCTCTCTCTCTCTCTCTGCATCTCATCATCGCGTGCATTATGATATCAAGTCCCCCAACAGTTTCAACTGGCTTGTATCTCTATCTCTACATATATCTCTTATCCAAGACATAGTGAGTAGACAAGTTGCCACAAAAACTGTTTTGGGGCTAGAAATTAGGTGCTAATCTAGCTATATATTTCAATTAAAGACAACTCATTCAACTTTTATATATTTCTGCTCTTCTTATATAATAATAGATTTCGTGTAGGTAAATTAGAGGGAGGCCTGGAGCACTTGTCGACTCTTAAATGTATTTTTAGGACTAGACAACATTTCTTGAAAATTTATTTTCACTACACTTTTCAAACTCACTAACTCTCTTCCTCTTTTTCTTGTTCTTGTTTAAGGTATATCTGTATCTCTGTATTTTTTTCTGTGAGCCTCATCATCACCATGATGATGAACGTTCAAAAGTCATTTTAACAACAATAACAACAGCAGCCTCACATTTTCAGACCTCCTTCTCCTTTTTTCACCTTATAAGGCAACAAGATGCTCATGGACTCTCAATGTTTTTGTTGGGTTAGTTCTAAGTCCGTCGACTTTTCTCTTCTTCTTCTTCTTCTTCTTCTTCTTCTTCTTCTTCTCTTGTCTCTAAAAAACCATAATCAACGGAGACCACCGAAATAGTACAATGGCAGAGAGAGAGTAATGTGTAAAAGGTATGCATAATTAATAGATGCGGCAATGAGACCTACCCCTTCCAACTTGTAACCTTTTTGTACAGAGAGAGAGAGTAAGTCAAATAGTCTAAACAAGAAGACTATCTTCATGTGTGACAGGGACTGTCCCTTTTTTTACAGAGAGTGTGAACATTTTTCTCATTTACATGCTAATATCTGAGACAAAACAAAATCCTCCTCATCTTTTACAAATATCCTCCGTCTTTAAACTTTTTTTCCCCCTTCAATAATGGACATTACACACAACAAGTTTTTTTTCTTGTGTTGTTGTGTCAAGTATTCTATTATGAATATATATTGGATTCTCCCCTCTTTGACACGTGCTATCTGTATCTGTATGAACTTTTGAGACAGAGAAAGAGAAACAAATTTCTTGGCCAATCATTCTGACTCGCTTCAATTCAAAAATCTCTTCGTCGTCGTCCTCCTCCTTCTCCTCCTCGTCATTATCCCAATCCTTTTTTCTTCTCTTCATTGACAATAATACAGAGAATAAATGTATGAAACTTGCTCACTTCCCTCTTTTGGGGATCATCATGGAGTGATATTTCACGCGTTATTTGACAAGTTTTCTTTAGACCACACGGAATCATCACATATTTTTATGTGTACAACTAACTCTCTCCATCTTTTCATAACACACTGTACAGATCTGTACTGTCCCTTTTGCCAACAAGAGAGTCCTTTTTTTCATGCTCATCACTCATAATCTTTCATGTCATGTTCATATTTTACATGTACAAATATCTCTCTTGTCTACTACTACACAATTGTACAAATTACATACGGGATTCTATTATCAAGAGAGAGAGAGAAAGAATTGCAAATAAATTTTTGCGGGGTTACAATTCAACAAACTGACAAACACAAAATAAACAAAATTGTCGAATCACAACCACAACAATTTTTTGACGACTCTCTCATCTCTAAAACTTTTTAAGTGTGGGTGGACACACTCACAACAACTGAAAAACTGGAGAGAGAGAGAATGCAATGTCCGAAAAATTATGGTCAACTATATAAATTAATTTTTTTATGCAGTATTAACTAACACATTGTGTACATATTGTACAGATATAATGTCTAGAAAAGTGTGTGAACTCAGACTCATCCCCACTTTTTTAGACTACTTTTCCATGTTATTTTTTAAAAAGTTCCTTAAAAGAGAAACGAGCACATGCCTTCATATTTCTATGTATGGTTTTTTTTATTCTTTTTATTATAACTTGTCCATTTACATTTTCTTATTCCACATTCCTATTAAATTCCCTCTCTATTATACACATACAATTTTTTGATCCCCTTTTACTATATTACCTTCCTTGACTTATATAGAGTAAAAAGTATAGTCCCTTTGCAACAGCCATTTGCATCAAGAGAGAGAGAGAGAGAGAGGTGAGTGACGGGAATCGAAATAAAATATACGGTTGCATAATTAAGGCCCCTCTTGTCCGTCAACGAGTCAACGGAATGGAAAAAAAAAAATTTCTTGTTCCTCATTCTCATCATCATCAAGATTTTGTATGGGGAGAGTGAAAGTAATGATTTTTTCCCCTATCATTCCTCTACACAGATAATTCCTTAAATAGGCGACTAAGAGTGCTGACAAGAAATTAAAAGAATTCTTTTTTTCTATGAGCAAAAATCTTTCAGTTTATTTTATGCCTTAGTACGAGCCTTAGCTTTAGCAACTGGAATAAATATCTCTGTACTAGAGGAACTGGACAATAGAATCTTTTTATTCAAATGTCAATTTTTCTATTTATTCAAATCAAGGATTATAACTACAACTAGAGGCTATACAGGAGCGGCAGTAGGTAAACCAGGAGGCTTTGGAACATGACTCTCTCTCTCTCTTTCATTTTTTTGGCCTTTTGAGACTCGAGTCTCTCCCAATGACTTGATAGAGTGCCTATCATTCCATATTTTTGACTCTCAAGCCGATGACTATTTATACAAGTAAAGGAGAGAGAGAGAGAGATCAAAACTTAATCCGATGGAGACACGAACAAACGAATGAATGCCACACCTGATGCTCAATATTCCTCGCTTTCTTTCTACAATTCATACCTAGAAAGAAGTTGGTAGTATTATTATTAAAATGTTATTTTATAGGGCGTTTTTATTGCCCCAATCCCTCCAATCACTTGATTGACACTTGTTAAATCTGATCCTTTGTATTGTACAATTCTCTGACTTTGACTTTACAATAGCCAAAATCTACTCAACTCAATCCCCTCCTTCTCTCTTCTTCTTTTTCTCAATTTCTATTACAGAAATGAATTCATTGTAAGTACAAATTTTAACATGCCAGTTCTCTTCTTTTTTTCATATTTTCTACACTCTTTAATTTTATGTATCAAAAAAAATATTTATTTTTTTTGTTTGTACTTACTTGCCTAAGTTAAGTATCCATCCCTAAATTTATGCATGAGATTAAAAATACAAACCAATCCTTCTTTTTATTCCTAAAAATGTAAAGGGATTAGAGTTAGACCAAACAATTTATTTTGGGTGAGTTAAAACTAAACTTGTAATAAAATTTACCTTGTAAAATTAAATTAAATTTTATAAATGAATTTTCCTTGATGGAGAAAGAGAATAAATTGGCAAACGGCTGGGAATATTACAAATTTTGTAATCTTTGTAAATGTTACAAAGAACTTACAGCAAAAAAAACTTTACTTGTCATTTCCCAAATGATCTCTCTCTTCTAAAGTGTCTCTAAATTGTACCCTCTCTCTCTCTTTCTCTCGCAAGTAGAAAAATTTGTGGATTATTTGTCCCCGTAAATTTTTATTTGGAATTTTAAAATCTCTCTCTCTCTCTAAGTGTTGAGACAAGAAAAAGAGCAGAAAATTTTATACGCGGATGTAGATCTCTTGAAACACAAAAAAAGAGTCAAAAAGTGTTAAGGAGGAATGTTTAAAAAAAGGAGACAAAAAAAAGATTCATGAGATTGAGTCTACAGTACATAATTGTATCTGTACAGAGAAAAAAAAAGATGGAGAAAAGTTTTTTTGGGGAGGGGGAAGTGAGCAAAAGACAAAAAAAAATATTTAGTGTTTCTGTGCGGTGATCAGATCATGATCATGTCTTTTTTTTCTTGAGAATTTGAAAAAGAAAAAAAAAGATGGGACAAAACTTTTTAACCACAAAAGTTGACATTTATGACAGACACAAGTCGAGGTGCTGTAGGAAATTTTCACCCTGCTGTTTTTTGTCTGACCTTATCTTCCAAGTCCATGTTACTCTAGAGAGTCATGAGACAGGAGATCAAGTGTGTAAAAAAACATTTTTTGTTTTAAGTGCACTCATTCAATGAGTCTCATTCCCTTAACTTGTTTTCCCCTCCTCCTCCTTTCTCTCTCAATATCCCTCGATTAGAAAAGGTGAACATATTCTTGTTGGTTAAATTTATTGTTCATAGTCAATGATGAGGAGTCTCTCGTCTCAAAAAAGTAAAAGATTTTACGAGCCAATTAACCTCATTCCGTGTGAGAGGTGAAGCCCACCCTGTTCTCTCTCTCTCTCTTTCTTGTGTAAAACATTTTTCAGTGAATGAAGTCATAGCCAACGGTTCCAAAAAAAAATCTTATGTAACAAGACCCAATTTCTCTACACACGTAATAAATTACTTATACCTCAAGTCTAATAAATTGGGAGTTGGAGAGTTGATCATGTTAAAATACGAGACGAGTAGTGATATTGTATCAATGAATACGCACAATTTTTTTTTGGTGAAAACCATTTTCTTCGTGTACAGATATTAGTCCTAATGGGAGTTATATTAGGTCGACTGCACAATGCTCAATGTTCAACCTCACTCTCGGTCTCCAGGTGACACATGACGAAGTTTTTTTGACAGTCCTCAGTCCAAATTTGGACATGGGATTGAGATGGGGGTCTCTCTCTCTCTGCCGCTCTCCAACTCTTAAAAAAATTGTTTTTTACAACACACTTAACTAGTTACCATATACACAAGTATCCTACATTGAGAGAGAGAATATTTGAGACTTAAGTAACTCGGCTATACGAGTACCATAATGCATAAATTGTAGGATATATGGAGTAGTCGGAATTTTATATTATTTAAGCTAAAAAAACACCCGGCAAAAGGGTTTCTCAGTCTAGAGAATTTTTAGAGAGAAAAACGAGTCCCCATATCGTCTCCTTGAATGGAATCAGGATCAGGATCAAGTTAAAGGAGGAAGATTACAAAAAAAAATCTTTGAGAGAATTTATGACCATCCTTGTAACAGGTTCAGTTTTCACTGGAGAGAGAGAGAGAGGTGAGGAAAAAAAAGATAACCTTTAACTACTTTTAATACAAGAGTATCTGATAATCATAAAGGATTTAATTAGAATTGGAGGGCTCAACGTGTCTAACCCTCCTCCTACTCTAAATATATAAATTGACTTTTTTTTAAACTCCTTTTTCAGCTTCCTCTTCTCCATGAAAATAAAGGTCTAATACATGTGTTATGAGATTAATACGAGATAATATTATTCTCTTTAATCTCTATCAACATGCAAAAGATTGCCAACACAATTTAATTTTCTATTCTTTTTCTTTCGAACGTTATACATTATGTTTTGGTGCCAAAAAAATTGTTAAAATTTACAAGACAAAAAAGTATTTTTGTTAGTTGTTAAGTCTGTACAGTGGAAAAGAATTTTAATCTATATTTATGGGATAATATTGGTTGACGGTTAATGTGTGTTACAATTTTTCTTGTTGGAAAAAGTTGATTCAAAAACGTTTTCAGAAAGAAAAAAAAATCAAGTTTTACTCCATAAAACTTCATTTTGCACTGTTAACCAATTTAATGTAATAAATATGTCAATGAGTACCCAATTTTTTCATGGCTCATGCAGTCATACTCTAGCTAAAAAATAAGTTACAGACACAAGCCCATCCTCATCATAATCTATGTTTAGAGGTGACAACATTATGGATGAAGAATTTGTAATAAATTGTATGCAAAATATGTTAAGATAAAAAAAAATTTCATGGATGTTGATCATGACTTTGAAATGTAAAATATTTTAAAAGAGAAAAAGAGAGAGAGAGAGTCTTTTAAAATATTTCAACAGAGAATAAGGAAGCACGTCTATTGTAATCATGGAGTATCATCTAGATATCATAATGTATCCCCGTATCAAAATTTTATCCAGAGAGAGAGAGAGAGAGAATGGCCTTTAAGAATGGAACCGACGGGATGTAACTTGATTCCAAGTATGGTCCTCAAGTTATATAAAAGGAGACTTTTTGGTTTTAAGGAAGCACAACCAATCAGAGAATTTATCTTTAAGTCTCTCTCACTCTTCCCTTCATCCTCCACACACGCACCTCAGATTGGTACTCGTACAAATATATATGGAGCTAAATATGATGGGGGATCTTGTATCTCGAGCATGTGTTGACGACGTTAATAATGATTCTAACATGTGATTTCTTAACTTCATGGACTAATGTCTGTCTGTACATTACACACGTACCGTACGACTATATGAATGGGATCCTTTTTTATGTATTTTGATTGTAATTTTTATATCATGTTCAACCTTGTTGATCTGTGATCATAAGTCATGAATATTTATACGTTTTAAAAAGATATGAGAAGAGTTGAAAACGGGTATTTGAGAGAGTTGAGAATTCTCACTGAGCTTTCAGAAAATTTTTTATACCCATTAATCTTTAAGAGTCATTGAATATGCTACTGCACGGATGACATGTCAAATGTCATCCTTTTTTTGTGCTGGAAAAGATTACCATCACAGCGAATATTTCTCTCTCTCTCTCTCTCTTGTATAGAAAATGAAACTCGTTTTTTATTGAAATATACATGTACACATGTATTTATTACATATAAAAATTATCATATTGGAAATCGGATTTCTATTCCACAAAAAAAAGCTTCGGAGTTTCTCCAAGGAGAGTGTGGATAGGTGATAAAGGGTTTTTTAAATATTTTTATCACAAAAATTATTATCAGCTGTAGTCCAAGTCGGGAATGAAGGGATTTCATAAGAAAGGTTAATTATCCAAAATGAAGGCGGGTATAGTGAAGATACAGATACGAGTAGTACCAAAAAAAAGATTCCTTCAGGAGTACCCACACAGACACAGACCAATATTCGGGAATTGCGTCCGAGGCTATTTATTCTGATGTGGGTGGACATGATAAAAGTTTAATGTGTATACACACACACACACACATTAAAACTATCCTTAATTTGACTCTTGTTTCATTTTTATCTTTGAGCTCTCTCAAAATTTACGGGAGGTTGATAATTAAGAGTTTAAAGTCTCTCTCTCTCTCTCTCTCTTTTCATTGAAAATTCAATGACTGATTAGAAAGTTTAGTACATTTGTAAACCTTTTTTTTAAATTGGTTGAGTGTAGAGATATTCGGTCTGTTGTGAATGGACGTTTTTTTTCTTGAATTTAAATGCTCTTGATATAATTCAACACGAGCATCACCTCCAGCTTATTGTTAGTTTACTTTAGTCATTTTTACATGATAATTTTCATTGTTTGTTTCCTTCTAAAAGCTTGTAAAATGTTCAAAATAAAATAAACACATTTTCACATGCTCCAGCTACTGGAGGCTAGTGGCTGGACAATGATAAATATTTTTAAAAAAAATCACGAGTTGGAAATGAAAAATTGAATCTAGAAAGAAAAAAGATGAAGTTTTTTTTATCCAGGGGTCAGTAAACTTGGAATTGCATTTGGAGAATTTTTTCCAGTCTCAAATTTAAATTTTCATTTAATCTATCACTTTCTCTACACAAAAATTAAAATAAAGTAGATAAATAGCAGTAGTCGACCTAGTGCCTGGAGTTTTTTTTGAATTTGAGCAAAAAAAAGGAAAGAAAGACTAGGGAAAAATATTTTACTCTTGTAAAATGTGTAATCGAATTCCAACATGCATTGAGACTTTTTGGCCTCAAATCCATCATGTGTCATAGGAGGACTATGAGGATAATGAGGCAAAGAAAATTGTGTTGTAACAAAAAAAATAAAGAGGGAGAGAAATCTTCCTTTTGCTTCATGTTTTTTTTGTATTATATTTATTATTTTTTGCTATTTTATTTGGATACTTTTTCCATTATATCATATTAACACCCAGCAAGAAAATCTTGTGACAGGTCAAAAGATTTGACAAATGAAAGTTTCGCTTGGAGAAGTTGAATATTATTAGTATTATGTACCTAATGTCAAATCCTATTATCCTCTTTGTATATAAAATGTACAGATCTTTCTCTTTTCCATGTGGTGTGTAGGCAACTGGCCGTTTTTTCCCCTCTCTCAATTTACATGGCTACCAGGCTTTTCCTCCATCCTCTCTGTACAAATATTCTGGTAAATTTTTTGCTCCCTCACATCTGGTCCAATCAATCAACTGTCATCTCTCCACGTGTGTGACAAATCTTTTACAAATACAAAAGATTATCTTTTTTGGATTTGAATAGTGGGCTAAAGTGGTGTCCAATATTATCAAACTTGTTTCAAAACATTTTTTTTCCCTTTCTCTCCATAATTTTTCCATGAGATAACTCGCTCTACAATAACAAGAGCAAACAACAAAATCTAGATGAGATTTTACAGATAATTTCTAATTATTTGTAATATGCTTTTCTCTATTCTTAAAATTGGGACCAATTACAATAATTTTTTAAATAAAATAGTCTTGACTTGATGAGTCATGTTTTTGTCTCTGAAAATAGAATTATTATCGTGTAAAATTGTTTACATTTTCATAAAACTCCACAGTCCTTTTATTTTTATTTAGGAGTATAAAAATATTGTTGTGTGTCTTCATCCCAGGATATGAATTGAGCTGGAGTAAATCTTAAAAGGAAAAAGTCGGCGAGACGAAAACAATTTATTTTCATAAATTACAATCAGTATCAAACATAGAGGAAGAGATACTTGATCATGAAATTCATGGAGAGAGTGGATTTAAATGGTTAAAAATTTATTCATACTCCAGTCCCATTATCTAAAAGAGATACAATACTGTACCATACCTTACAACATGTAATCATAATATAATTTTTTCCCTGGTAGTCCAATCCAATGTGGAGGGGGTACCACTTACGAGTCTCTCTCTCTCTCTGTCTCTCTCTCTCTCTCTCTCTCTCTGTGGATGCGGTGAGAGTCAAAATAAAAAGTTGAGGGCAATCCTTAGCAACAACAGATCGACAATAAAATGATGAAAAACACAGCGGGTGACATACATGATCTTTACTGACCTACATCACTCTTTTTCTTCCATCCCATTACCCTCCTCTATTTATCTCTCTCTCTCTCTCTTCGTTTGTGATACGGGAGAAATACGAGTTAATAATAGACTTTGATGTCTATTCCAATTCATTTTTGTGTGTGCCAGTGCCATTGAGAATGTCAAAACATGGTAATAGTCCCATGAAATATTTGGTGAAATTTTATCAGACTTTTCATTTCTCTCTCTCTCTCTCTCTCTCCCCTCATGACTTTGGCTCCTCTATTCAATTAAATAGTCAGTCTTGCATATCCATACATTTTGAACCAGGAAAAAATATTACACAATTTTAAGTACTCTGTAGTCTGTAGTATTCCTTTTCCTTTTGTTGAAAGGAAATAAAAAAAACTTTTTTCTTTAGTCTCTCTGTTTGAGACCAGAAGCCAGATTGGGTCATGTTGATGTTACCAAAGGGAAATACTATACTAAATGTACAAAATGTATTTTTACTATTTATTCTCCATTATACTTAAAAAAAGGTTTATGAAGGTACTGTAATTTAAACTGTGTTTAGTAAACCCATAATTCTTGTAATAATTCTCAAAAAAAAAGTTTTCAAAAATATTTTTGACTCTTTTAATTAAACTTTATTTAAAATCTGTATTTAAAAATAAATAACAAGAAGTTTATTTGAGAATTTGTCAGTAGAGTGTAAGACAACAAATGAGAGGGATGTTGGATTTCTTAATTTTTTCAATTTGTCTTAATTCGACGGGTGGGGTCAACATCCAACCGAGTAAATGGTTCCAGCCAACAACAAAAAAAAATTGATTCTTATCAATTCTCCCATACACATTCCCATTCCCACGTCCCTTTCTTTCTAAGCTCAAGCTTAGTCCAAATCATGTTTCATTTTAGATAACTGAATAACTGTACAATATTATAAATTAAGTAAAAATATTTTATTTTTGTATTTGAACAGAAGAGAGTACAACAGCCCACAATGAGATTCCAGTCTTTCCTAGTACAACAATAGCAAACTCAATTAAATTAAATTCCAAACATCGTCATAGTGGTAGTAGAGGTTACAATAGTCAAGATTTATTTAGTTTGAGTTCTAGCAATGAAGAATCTAAAAACTCACGACTTCTCAAATTCCTTCGTCATTTTCGTCTCGACTTTTCAAAATTTGACTCAACTTGTCTCAAAAAAGGTGGTCGTGGTGTTCTGGCTCCTCCCGTTGCCAATGCCTACATCACAAAATATACCAGGTAAGCTTTTTTTGGTCTCATCTCTATAGAAAAAAAAATTTCAACTAAAACTTTCTATATGACCTACTCATGAATAACATGGACCCACACACAAAAAAGTGTCCATTGTTTTGACAATTGAAAAAAAGGGCTTAAAAGTTTCTCGTCAAAGTGGACATGTCGTCCACTTGGAGGAATGACATTCCCCATTGTTTTTTTAGCCCACATCATTTTTACTGTCCAGAAATAGTTATTTTTAATTCTCCTCCTTCCAAATGTATTTAAATCTAATTGACTAACATACACACAGAGAACAGATACTTTGTTCTATGTGTGTGTACAGATCAGATCGAGGGAAAGAGAAACAAATTGAAATTGACGGAATGAACACCTTTGGAGACTAATTAGATGCAATGACGTTAGTTTTATTTTTTTCCCATTGAGCCATGTTCTTCCAGCCGCACTCCTGACCTTGCTCATGTCTTGTGAGAGTGTAGAAAGACGGTTCTTGTTTTTTTTGGTGTAGACAAGTATAAAAAACGAATTTCCTCTCTCTTTTTCTTGCATCATTTATCCTGTACGAGACTACGTTAGTGGAATAATTTAGAGAGAGAGAAAAGTTTTAGGTTGATCTTAACGGATAATGTAGCTGTATGTATGGAAAGCGGTGACTCGACGTAAATAATAATGAGAAACATAATGATGATACTCTCTCTCGATGATATTCCAGGCGACGCAAAGTAGCTCAGACAAGGTCTCGCTATGCCATGGCTCTTTATGAGTGTGATGAAGGTGAGAAATTTTACTACAAAATATCTATTATCCATCCACATATTTAAAATTAAAAGTTTGGATTACAAATATTTTTGGAAAATTATCAAGAATTTTGAGAAAATTAAAAGAAAAAAAATTGAGAATATTTATTGACTCATTTTTTTAGGCTATGAATTTCCACCAGAGTCAGCAGATCGAATGTACGTCTATTTGAATGTGTCAACAGTCACATATTTTTGTCACATTTTATGTTTCATGTTTTTTTCTCAATTTGAGAATCTCAAAGCTTCTAAAGCAAGGGGAATAACATTGGAGTTAATAAATTGATGTAATTTTAGGTTCTGCTCAAGAAATAAATGGGTTGGACCAACTCCTGTTTGTCTTCCAAAAGGTAACAAGTTTGACACCTAATAATGAGCAATTACTATCCTCTTTACCCATCTACTTGCATCTACGCTTTGCACGTCCACTCCTGATTAAAATTAGGGGAGATAATATTTTGGAGAAGATTCTTTTTTTTAGGATAAATGACTTGAACATTCTTTATGGGATTTTTTTTCATGCCTTACTCAATTTCTCCAATCATTATCGTCTCCTTTAAATTAGTAGAGAAGAATTGAGGTATTTTTTTATGTACAAATATTGAAGGGTATTTTAATTCTTTTTTCAATATTGACGGGGGTTTATTTTTAAATATTTTGAAAAAAAACATGCTCACTTACTAGGGGAAATTATATAGTCTCGTTGAACTGTAAATTATGATTTTGTACAAAAAAAAGAGATCAAGTGTAAATTATACAGTACATGGACTTGAAAACATTTTTGAAATGAGGATTCAGTTTCAAATATCTTCATCTTGAGAAGATAAATAAAGGATTTTATTCTGTGTATAAAAAAAACAGTGTTGAATATATTTGGGTCCTAAATTTAACAAGTATATTTTGGAATCTTTTTCCTGTCAGCCTATTACTGTCTGTGAGGAAAATATGGAGGCTTATAAAGCCATAATTTTGAAAAAAAAACAATTTTTTACAGGTAATGGAGACGAGTCAGAGTGTCGACGGTGTGATCAAATTTGTACGGTGGACTCAGAAAAAGAGTCTCGAGTCACTTGCTCTTGCTACGCTGGCTATGAAATAGCTACCAATGGATCTTGTATTGATGTGGATGAGTGTACCTTTGAGAATGGAGGGTTAAATTTTATATTTAATTGACAAATTAAATCCTCCTAATTGCATACAAATTCTTAAATTATTTTTTTTGGTACAGGTGTCACAGCATTTGTTTCAATAAAATTGGATCATTTACCTGCTTTTGTCCTTCAGGTAAATTATTTTAATTCTTCTCAGGCTACTCAAAATTTAAATTTAAATTTGTCAACTTCTAGGCTATCAAGTTGGCCCAGATGGAAAGAATTGTATTGATCGAAATGAATGTTTATTACGAAATGGGTAAATTAGTTAAAATAGTACAATAATTTTATACTAAATTCTAATTTAAAAATAAAATTCCTTGTTCTATGTGATTGTGATGCGTCCGATTGGATAAATTTTTAGTCATGGACCATGTCAAGACAAATGCACAAATATTCCAGGCTCTTATACATGTAGCTGTGAAGGGATAACAGGGACAAGATTGTCATCAGACAAGGTGAGAGAGACATTGGCTAATTAGGTATAAAAGTTGCATTGACAATTCATGCCCATTCAAAGTTTATGGTAATCTGTCAATCTACTGGAATTGACAAGACATTTGAAGAATTCTAAAAAATAAAAAATTCCTTCCATTATCTCTCACAATGTTCAAAGTCATTTATGGCTTATCCATTCAAGTCATCTTAAACAATTCAAAATATTTGACTTTCACTCTCAGTCAATAATCAGTGACATTTTTATTGGGAAATTAAAGACGCTCTCAATCTCAACTGTCACAGAGAGAGAGAGAGCAGACAGATTTTTATGAGCATTGCAATTGCAATGAGTATTTTTATGAGTCAAAAAAAACCAAATAAGGAAGACATCAACAAATTAAACATGGAGGAACCCCTTGGTTATAATTTTGTAGTAAAAAAAATCTCAACATATTTTTAATGTGTCATTTAAATTGGATTGTTTGTAGCATTCATGTGAGGACATAAATGAATGTTCCGAGGATAATAATTTTGGCTGTAGTCACATTTGTCTCAACACATTTGGTCGAGCATTTTGTGCCTGTCCCCCCAAAATGTTTCTCTCAACCAAAGACTACAAAACTTGTGTCTCAGATGAAGTTCTCGTAGACACACAACCAGAGTCAATTGCAGAGTCTCCAGCAGCCCCAGCCCCTGAAAATTTAATTGAAAATTCTCTCCCATGTCCACCCGGGTCAGAGCCAGACAGTGAGAATTCGCAAGTATGTGTAGAACATGAAGACTGTTCTGTTTCTAATGGAGGTTCGTTCTACATTTGACATTTTTATTTATCAATCCAAAAATGATAATAATCTTTAATAAAATATAATTTAATTCACAAAAAGGTTGCGAACACATTTGTGTCCCCTCTGGGTCCTTCCGTTTTTGTTCTTGTCGGACGGGCTATGAGTTACTCAATGAGACAGCTTGTATTGACGTGGATGAATGTGGTGGAGAGAATGAGTGTGATCAAATATGTGAAAATACAGAGGGGAGTTATCGTTGTGCCTGTAAAGATGCCTTTCGATTGGATGCTGATAGGAAAACTTGCACAGGTTTAATATTAGAAACTAAAAATATTTGCTTTGTGTCACTAGTTCACATTTGTCACCTTTTAAAATATTTAGTCTATTGTAACTACCTAATGTGCATCCAGTTTTTTTATTGTTGTGACTGCAATTCACTGATGACTATCAAAATCATCTCATTGTTTAACTCATTGCACTCAACTTTCCATTGTCTTGAATTTTTTAGCCAAGTTTTGTGATGAGCCACCTGTACTCCCAAATACTTCAGGTTGGGAATGTGAGTACCCTGATGGTCATCCAATGGTCAATGAAGACAAGCCCATTGTTGGGACAAAGTGCAAATTGAGGTAGATTATTTTGTAGAGGTTCTAGAAGAATATAAATAATATTTTAAATAATAATTTTCTTAGATGTCTCATGGGTTATGTATTAAAACCACCACATGATCTTGGTTTTGGTCGAGTTGGTCGTATTGGTTGTCTACCAAATGGAAATTGGTCTCCTGATGCCTTTCAAAAGTCTCCTTGTATCTCCTCAAGTTGTCCAAGATTAAAAGGACCCAGGGAAGGCTCCCTTTTTCCTGATTCATGTCTCTCAAATTCTGTACCATTGAATACTCAATGTTTAATTTTATGCTCACCTGGTTACTATCCTAAAAATGGACGAATTAGAACTTGTTCTAAAGGATTTAGATGGTTTCCAGAAGATTCACCTACTTGCATTAGACTCCCTCCTACTCCTAGACCTTACATTCATTGCCCTTCTGACCTTAAACCTGTTGATCTTAAACCTGGACAGTCTTCAGCTTTTGTTAAAATTCCACAACCTCAAGCCAATATGGATTGGCAAAGGTGAGACAAATTAATTCTCATGTTTTGTCAATTTCGTATGTACTTGTATCAATTATTTTGGTATAATAAAATTGTCTGTTTTGAAATCAAGATAAAGATTAAGTACAGAGAAATGTTTTTTTTGAAAGGTATGTGGAAGCTGATCCACCCTGGGCTAAATATTTAGAATCTTCTGTTCCTGCTGGGATTACAAGCGTCACATTTACAGCTCGATCTCCCCTCTCAAATGATACAGCAACTTGCACCTTTAAAATTCATGTAGTGGGTAAGATTCGAGTCAACATAAAAAAAATGTGCTACTGCTTCTGTCTTTATCTCCCTTGTTGGTCATATTTTTGTAGGGTTTAAAATTCTATTTAAAAAAAATATTTTGTGGGGACTTCCAACTGGTGAGATAGTAAAAAATGGTCATAATATTTATCATTATTTTTGTGAATATTAGACCGTGAAGCACCAAGAGTTCAAGGGTGCCCCACATCATTTGAGATACGATTGAATCCAGGAGAGACTTCAAGGGAAGTTTGGTGGTCTGAACCCAAGTTTAGTGACAATGTAAAGGTTCATTATGTCCAGCAAAGTCATTCACCAGGACAGTTACTCCCTGGACGACACCATATAAGTTACATTGCTGGGGATGCTGAGGGAAATAAGGCGAGATGTTCTTTTACCATCACTCTTCACGGTAACTATTTTCTATTATCTCTTTTATATTCATAGTCCTATATATAGTTGGAGGAAAAACATCATTTCAATAAATAATCATTTAAAGTAGTCTTTTGCAAGTAGTCACTTACACTTTACCTCTTGGAGTTTTGCCTGGTCTTGGTAGAGTAGAATGAATTTAATTAAGAGTTGTATGTATGCACATAAAGGATTATTTTCAAATCCCCAGTTTAATATTTTGTAGTCTCTCCATGTAAAATAAAATATACAAGAATATTTTATATCATGTTAGACTACATCACAAAAAAATATCTTGGAAGCGTAGGCTTCTCTCTCTTATTTTTCTGTGTCTTTTCATGGTCAAAAAAGATTGTCAACAGGTTGAATTTTCACAAAACACATGTCATGATCCTTATATGAAATTTTCAAAATATAAATCTTGATCATGTAACTCTTAATCTTTTTGTTCAAAAGACAAGTGTGAACCTGCTAATAATCGTGTGCCTCTCAAAAATCTTGTAGCATGTTTTTAAGCACGAGAAATATTTTGTGTGAAATCTTTTCCTCTTCCTCTTCCTCTTGTTCAATTCTTTTCATCACCATAATCAACTCTGTTTATTGTGTACATTGAAGAAATGAGAGACTAAATAAAAAATGGCATGGATTAAATACGTCATCATGAGAGACTAAAATGGCATAATATTTAATACAAAGCTTGTGTGTGAGGCCATGTGTACAGATATGAATGGAATAATTTGTGTCCATGTTTTAAATTTGATTTTCATCTCTAATCCAAAATTGTGTTTTTTTTGAACAAAAAATAAAGTAACAATTGTTTGACAAGTAAAAAAATACTTTAAGGGATTTTAGTGTAGTTTTCACTACATTTTGTGTCATTGTTTCTTTTTGTATTGACAATTTTAAGGTGCGGAAGACTATGAAATGGCGGATTACTCGTACAATTATCATCATGGAGGTGGGGGTCATTCATATGGACAACATATGATTGTATGTCCGAATTTAAAGACGGGTCGATGGAATCTTCATTACGCCTACTATCTCCCTCCTGGCTGTCGATATCATTCCCAAGGACTTTTTTCTAAATTATTTAAACAAAATACTTACAGAAATCTACTACCAAGACAAAGAAGACGAACCTTTTTCTCCACCCATTCTTCTCTCTTTTAATCTTTTCTCTTTCATTTTAGTTTTAGTCCAAATATTCAAATTGTATTATTTCATAGTGTACAAACATTGTAAGTTTTAAAAGTTATCTATAATAAAAATTGTATACAATTATCAAGTATAAAAAAAATTATATACTTTGAAATAGAGAGAGCCAAATACTTGTACAGATATATAGTGTACAGTTTACATTTATAATTTAATTAAAGTCTTAATTTCATCAGGGGACCAAAACTTTTCATGTGGTTGTGCCATAATTTTTGGGTAATTTAATTTTATAGTACTGAAAAATATTACAATGTGTTTCATCCAACTCCACCGATAATTAAGTTAATTGTTAATTAATGTAAAGTAAAGATCCTTCTACTGATTATTGTCGACTTGTGTATTAGTTAACCAAAAATAATTTTGTTTAAAATTTTCACTCTTGTTCTCTATTTAATTTGCTTTCTGTAATTAACTAATTAATCTTATGTAGGACTAAAGCCACATTGTGATGTTTCATAGACAAAATTAAGAAATATTATGCTTAAATACGACACACTTTAAATATTGTAAATTGATATTTTTAACATTTCTTGATCAACATTATATATAGCCCATGCAATATGAAATAATAGCATTTCGCTGTAAAACTTTGCTCATTTAATTTATTTGAATGAAATTTAATTCATGTATGTACATACCTGTAAATAACATTTATTTACTAAAATAATGTTCATTGTGTTCAAAAGAAACAAAAGTAAATATCTTGAATAATTATAACATTTTATGGAAAAAGAAAAACATTTATTAAACAACAAAGCAATATATATCATGTCTATAAAATATAACCAGTGGAAATTTGAATCAATTTATTAGTATGCAAATTTATTTATTAATGCACTTAATTAGTCATTTACATTATTAAACAGAAGCAAGAATTTAATGTTTGAACAAATGGTTTGATTCAAAGTAAAGATTATGCAAAAAAAAATCGTTTGAGGCGCATCTTGAGATTCTCTGTTCTGTTACAATGAAATGTAGTAAGTACAAAAAGGAATACATTTAAAAAATGAGTTTTTATAATTTTGACTGACTGCTACAGTTTTTTTATATTGTACAGACTGCAATAATTTTTTGGAGATGTCATCTAATATAGTTAACTAGTTCACGAAAGCTTCTACATCGGAGAAACAACAAAGGAGTTTAAAATTCCCTTGGGGGCCTTAAAAAAATCTGTCTGTTGAAAGGTCGGTACACAGATCCTTAATAATGACTCAGGAGTTGAATGAAAATCTTTAATCTGTCACTTGATTCATTTATTATGTATTATATACATAGTTAATTAAACTAAGGCCAACATTATGTTCATTATTTTTCTTCCTTGTAAGAGAGAGAGAGAGTCCAGTACACCGAAATTATACTAAATCTATACTATCTTTTGTATCATTAAAATAACAATATTATCATATATACTTTTTAATAAGGTATCTAACACGTTTTTTGTGTTTTAAAAACCATGTATTTGTAGTCTCAAAAAAATCAAAGAGGCAACCAACAGTTTAATATTTACAACTCCTAAATCAATAGCTTTCAATAGCGATTAAATAGTAACGAGTAAAGTTTAATATTTTTTTCATTTCAAAATGTGTACTTTAAACTCGGTAGATTCAAATTGACATTTGAATAATGAAACTTTTACATGATCTTCAATTAAAAAGACCGATGATTAAAGTACCTTTGTCCAATCTTGAGAATAAGCGAGATGGGATAAAATGAGAAAATGATAGAGTTGAATGATTCAAAAGTACTGAAAATCAGATCAGTCAAAGATTTTGCAGTAGATTTTTAACAGTTGTTCAATGATTATTTAATTTTTAGGCGTCACTCTGTAAAACGTTGACTGTTGTAGAGATTGTAAATTCTTGCCAATAATCATCTTTAGTCATTCTCATAATGCAAAAAAACCCATTCATAACATTTAGAGAAACATCATTTATTCCAATAGTTAAAAGTATACGAGAAATTAGACAGTTATTATTTATGAGTTCATTACTCTTCCCTCCTGGACAAGGTGTATGGATGGTCGAGAAGAATTGCAATTATAATTTTTCATGAAATGAAGAAACAATATGAAATTGTTTACTATAGGCATCACATCAGCCCACTATATTGAATACCAGGTAAATTTCTACAAGAAGGGAGTTCAATAAGTTTTATGGGTGCAATTTGTCTCATTTTGTACAGCTTAGTTTGCAAATAATGTTCAATGAAGAAAACAAAGATCTTGACAGAAATCTAGCAGAATTTTAATCAGGGGCATAATTAGGGGCAAATTTTTTAGAAGTATATCTTAGAAAATCACTGAAAAATCTTTGAAATTCTAAGACAATGGCAGAAATTTTACTTTTTCTGGGCAGATTATGCACCCAAAATTGTTGAGATCGCTGTATGACCTTGTAATGTTGACCCCATTTCTTTATTTCAGTGATTTCAGCTCTTGGTCAGTTATTAAACAGACTCTTTTTGTCTCAACAACTTATTGATCACCCTCCATAGGTCTTGTGTATATCGAATAGGGCAGGAAGTTTGAAATTTGCTAATACCAAACCACCATTTTTAATCTTTTTTTTTAATTTTTCGAAATTTCAATTTGACAGACATTCTAATAAGGATTCAGAATGGCTTCATCTTCCGTGTCCCAGGAAGATCATGGTAAGGTCATTTAAAGTCTCTCAATTATTGTAGAATATATCAACAATCTAAATTCATCTTGTACTACCATAGTTAACATTAGAATCAAAGATGTCAAATTGAGAATTCTCAACTTTTTGTGACGGATTTGTACAGAATTAAAAATTAATTGACATACTTTTTTTCACAATAGAAATTGAACACGATTTTGCAATGGCGTCAAGAAGAGCAAAGGTCAGGTCAGCTCGAGCAAATCGAACCAACACATTCCCTGTCAGAGGTAACTTGTTTTTTCAAATACAGAATATTTAATTGATTAAACATTTTGTATTTACATGTCAATTATTTATTACAATTAAAATGTAGTAAAATATCATCATTTTGATGTTTTGTCAATGAATTATTACTAGTTTTATACTTGTCATTTTCTATAATTGCCACAAAACAAAGATTTACATTTAAGTGACTCTCACACACTGACTTGTGACAATCAAAACAATGATAGACAGTTACTAATTGTGGTCATGTTTATTTATTTATGTTGTTACGTATCATAGCACAAAAAATTTACAGATCGTTTTTTTTATCAGGGGAAGATTTTGACAAAGATGATGGAGACTCAAACATTCCAAAATATGAACATCAACAAACATCCGTGGTCCTTGTCGAACAAAATGACGCGAGTCCAAAACCTTTATGCAGAGGAATAAATAAGGACAAACGAAGTATAGCTAGGTAACTACTCAAATATATTTTAACTCAATCTTACATTATTAAATTTAATTAATTAACATGATCTCCATTTTATTTATTGTAGGGGAGCACATGCAGGCAAAAGCAACAAAGGGGTTAGAGATAGAAGAAAGTTACGTGAAAAAAGGCGGAGTACTGGGGTCATGCACTTACCATCAACAGAGGTAAAATGAACACCATAATTATTATATTCCTTATGTCATCAAAATGACAAAATGATATTATTATATTGTGTGCTTTCGACAAAACTAATATGCGTCATATGTACATTGAAATATTTTATCGAAAAATCTTAGTCGACTGGAGGAAGCACAGGGGAAGATGAAAATAATGAAAATTCAGTCCCACCAATAATTCCAAAAGCGACCTGTATCCCTGAACCGGAAGAGAAGGTTGTTGTTGCAGTGGTGCCCACATGTAAACAAGTTAAAAGGTGAATAAAACTAACTTTTCCACTTTCTTAATTTAATAGATAGACTTTATGTTGTGACGAATAATTCCAAAACAAATTCTCTAAATAATAATGCAATTTTTAACAACATGTACATGTTTGATTGAATAGGAGGTCTGACTTAGGCGAATCAGAAGCTGATTTAGATGCAGACGACGAGGCTAATAATAGTGGAGATGTGAGAGTAAATCGGGACCGAGACGACCATGGAATAGTATCTGTAAGTGTTTTGTGTTAAACTGTGTTAAAAAATGTGTACAAGTAGTTATGTATTATGAAGCTTAGTTAGAAATTGTTGGAGAATTTTTTGAAATTAAAGTGTCGCATGTGATATGTATTTAACAGCATTTAAAAGCAGACAATGAGCGCCTGGCTGGACTACTTCAGTCAAAAGATAAAAGAATTGCTACACTGGAAATACAAGTATCTCAATTGACGAGGCAACTTTCCGAAATTCGAGAGGAAAATGCGAAGCTACTACGGACGCTAAAACCATGAAAAAAACAAGTATACATATTACAATAGATATGACTAACGATGTATTGTAACTGTATTGTATTTTAACTATAAATTTAGTTATAACGTAATTCCGCTTGAAAAGGATAAAACTTATAGATAGATAAGTCGTTGTTTTGGTTGCCAAGACCGACAACAAACAAGTGATGACGACGTACCAGGTTATTTTTCTGCGATGTTCGCCCGAGAATGTTTTTTTGTTTGTTATTGTTATTGATTTGATTTACTATGTATGTATTACATGGATCTTTTTTTGATTATCTCGTCTCATTTTTTTTTGTTATTCTTAGCAATTCCGATGTTAGTTCCGTTTTCGTCATCGTATAGTAAAAAAAAAATATATATATTATATTGTTGTTACCGAAAAGTCACGAAAATATTTTCTATTTTCTAGCTAGCCTAGTAGTTAGAAAAGCGTTACAAGTTTTTTGAACATGTTTTAGTTTGTAGAATCTCTACTTCTCAACGCAACATAATATTTTTTAATTTTACTTATTTTATGTTATAGAAAAACACTTGAATCTATGTTTGTATTTATGTGAAATAAATAAATTCTTTATTCTACAAGTAACTCAAAGATGTAGTGAAAATTGTCTTCATTTTTTGGTCATAATTTCGTTCAGATTACGATATGTATGAATTTTAAGCGTACTCTTCATATTTTATCCATGACTACGGACTACGCAACAAGATGACCTTCAATGTATGTATACTATGCGCCTATAGTGAAAGCTATAACAACGATGTCAACGATACATGTTATAGTAAAAAAAAACAAAGACGTCATTTCCCTAACTTAACTGGCACTGGTCACTTTATGCAACAACAACTCATGACTTTTGATAATTTCCTATTCTAGAGATTGCAACATACAACAAATCAAAGTTATTTTCCAGCTCTAAAATCCTTTTCTACTTACACCAGCTGGGGCCCAACTTTTGCTTCCTTGAAAATTTAGCTAACCTAAAGCTCCACTCTGTTTATCTGATTTTCTATAATATGAGATTTAATTGAGACTTATAAAATTGCCACGTGCATAGAAAGAATGATTCAAAAGGAATAAAAATGCAAATGTCGACTTTGATTAATTCGTGGGAATTTTTTTTTACAGTTTTTCAGGCCCTAGTGTAAAACTTTACAATATAAACCGTAAGCTCTTGTACCATATAAACTAAAATAAAGTAATTAACACAATTCAATTAAAATTAAACTCGAGTACACGTAACTCTCATATTTGATATTTCTTCTTGGAGTTGTAATTGTACAATTAAAAAATTCTACAAATTAAATTCTGCAAGATAAAAATATTCCGCAAAACAAATCTAGACGCACCCCAATATCAATACATACTTATGTTCAAATCTTTGAAAAATTGATTTGCACAAATTGAAACTATTGAAAAAAAGTCAAATGATAATTTGTAATCAAACTCTCTTATACATAAATATGTATCAAACTCGAATCGTATAGTCAGGTATATTGAAACCTAAAGTCGCCTCGAACTTGATATCAAATGACTAGAAGGTGACATTTTTATTTTATTGAATCAAATATAATTTTCCTCGTCAACTTTAGAGTAAATATGTACATTTAATATAAGGTAAGACATAATAATAATATTATGCAACGTTGTATTTTTATAGGGAGAAAGGTGTGGTTCATCCGAAGGTTAATGCTCAAATCCAAATTAATCTCATAAATATTTGTCAAAAAAAGTCTCCAAAATATATTGATTTCATTTCACTTGTCTATACATAGTTTCAACTGATAAATTAAATACTACACACACAACAAACTTTCTGAGACTCCCTGTCATTCAAAACATTTACGTCGTTGATTAGTTTAATTTAATGTAGGGTTTTATGTAGAAAAATTTGACTGCCATTCACCGCTGTGTTTCTACTGAACCGATTTTGACGTTTGAGAGCTCAAATTAACCCTAGAAAATTGGAATGTCCTTGAGTTGTCAATAAAATCCTTTCGGTCATAATCATGCTACGTCTCAAAAGATCGGGAGCGTGACCCCCTACATGTCATTTTCTCTTGTTTCTATTTATCTGTATTAATTTTTTTCAATTATCACTTTAGCTTCCATTGACCCCTTTTTTGCAAAAAAAATTCCTCTTCACTTCAAGCCTATATGTGTGTGAGAAAAGGATCAAGTGGAGGGGATTAACTTTAATTTTTAATATCTGCACTAAATTGACAACCATCTCATATATGTACATGTAACATCACATTTTATAATGTACAAAAAAAAAGTTTGTTGACTACAAGAAAAAAAAAGATTTATGACTTCGGACTTTGAGACACGGAAAATTAGTTTCACTTGAAACAAGTAATTACTGATAATGGTTAAAATGATTGTTTTTTTTTGTAACTTTTTGAATAAAAAATATTTAAGGTATTTTAAATTAAAACAAAGAAAAGAGCAAAATGGCAATGGAAAAGTACATGAATCTTTTTGAACCTTTCTGCATCACATATTTTGTAGTAAGTAGTAGTAGTACACATGTCAATACAAAAATTCTTTAAATAGATATCTGTCAATGTTGATAAAGTGAATCTTGTCCATATCAGCTGTAATGCTCATATGACAGTCTTCAAAAGAGAGAGAAAAATATACTTTTTATGATTCTACTGACTGAACTACCTTGAACTGAAAAAAATATTTTACTCGCATTTATTTTTTATTTATTAAAAAAAACTTCTATATTTCAGAGACTAATCTATTTTTTCTCATGATCATTTACTTTTTCAATCAAATCTCTTTGAGAGACATGAAGTGCAAATCTTTCTATTTTTTAGCTTCTCTTTAACCTCTAAAAACAAATATGTTCTCTTTTTTTTACTTTATTTGGATTATTCTCACAATGTATTATACATTTCTTTGAGATTTTTGTCTTCATTAATAAAAATTCATAAGAAAAAAGATGCAATTCTCATCACAATTAAAAAAGATTTATCGTCTCGTTTTAAAATTCAACATTCAAGATAAATTCATGAATTGGGGACATGTATTTCTAGTCAATTCATTTTCTCAATTATGTGAACAACTGAAAGACACTTGTCCAAATACAAGTAATAAGTCTCTGTAGGATTTAAATTTACCATACAAAATTTTCAATATTTTCTTTGTATGAAATGCTTCTGAATTTATCTCGAGGAAAATAATTTTTACGTGGACAGCTTAGAGGAGAGCCAGTTTTTTTTCTGGGATTAATTTCAACAGATTTGAACTTATAAAATAAGGAAAAACATGTATACAAGATGCAGTACAACTGGCAACTGCACCAAGGTCAAATCTTTTGCACATGTGAATGTCAGAATCTCCAGTACACACGACGCTCGTATATAATACGCGTCGTATTTTACACAATAGAAAAACCATTGTCTTGTTCAATTTTTTTATACTCAAATTATTGTTGAGAAGGGACATGAGCAATTTTGTTTCAAGTAAATGGAAAAACTTGTTTCCCATTACATTATCGATACTATACGAGTACATGTAGACTTAAATGCAAGCTACCGTCATCGTGAGAAAAAGCAATAAAAATGAAGTGATGCTACAATACAAAATAAAACTCCGTGAGAGCCTAGTCGTACATGATTTTACTGAGGTAATGTCAAACTCGGTTAAAATAGGATTAAAAATAAAGGATGATCATCTATTTATAAAACAAAGTTTATGAGTCAAGGAAGGAGAAAATCATGCACTGACAAAGTGACTATCTGATGCTCAATAATAATTAAAATGTTGTGAATATTTTTTGTTCATGTCAAAGTGAATGTCTTGGTCTCAACTTTGTTGCATTAGCTTGACATGTGATTTTATTATTTTTCATCAAGTCAGTGCATGACATTGAGTCAATTCAGGAATAATAAAACAATTTCATAAACTAAATTCAACTTTTTCTAGTCAAAACTGACCAATGAGGAAATTTAAATAGACAAATAATTTTGTTGCTGTTGATTATAAAAAGAGCAAATCTTTCTTACATTTGGAAATACATCTTGACAGGTGTACCTGACAAGTCTAGATGAATATCTGTATTTTTTCTGTACTTTGAACTCAGGAAAGTTAAGAACTAATTTTTACGGGACAAAGTACAATGTTTTGTCCCAGGTCTTGAATTCACAGATGAGCAAAAAAAAGAGGGGAAGAATTTATGGATTTTTCACCTCTACACATTGACGTCAATATCTTGGTTTCCCTGGGCAAGCCAAGCACGCAACTTTTTGGGAAAATTTTAACTTAATACAATTATTATACTTTTTTATCTAGATTTAAATTATAAACTGTACAATATTTATGTATACATGAAAATAATCTAAAAAGAAATTACACTGACAAGCCTGTAGAGCTCAGAAACCTTAGCCTTAATTATATGGACAAACATATGTATGTACATTGGTACATTAAGAGAATGATAATTGGATGAATAGACTGGAAGTCTCAAACAATTTTTGTGTTAATTTGTACAGCAAGCATATAGGAAATTTTTATATAAATAATTCTGCAATATCTGTATACTTACCTCAATGCAAAAAATATTTCAAGTGTTGCACTGGAATTCCCATCCTTTTGTACACATTACATTAAATAACTAATGAACTCTTATTGAATTATGTACAGTGTACATTGCACGGATGCTTTTTTACTGCACAACAAGGGTTTTGAATAAAAAAAGCACACCTGAGTTTTATCCATTTCTCCTCATCATATAACAATATAGACTGTCATTTGAAAAGCTCAATAAATGTGTAGATATTTTACCATAACCTTGAATACTGTACAGACTCTCATGCAATTATGACGTCCAGTGTAAAAAAATGTGCACAATATTTTTAATACTTCTGTTCATGTCAGTCGTCTTGATGGATTTGTTTTGACAATTAAAAACTCAATCTAGTAGTGCATATATGTGCACAAACTAAAATTTTTGCTGACATGGAAGAAACATGGGGACATGTACACATGAAAATATTACTTGTTTTAAAAATATCAAATTGATGAGACTGACCACTACAGATTTAATCTGATGCGTAAATATGTGAACTATAGAAATATTAAAGGGAGAACAATTTATGTAAATTGTATAGAGTTACATAATTATTATAATAAGGAAATGAAAACAATTAGTTGACAATCGAAACATTTATCGACTATCGGTCAATCATCCACGAGCCACGCTTAACTCGTGTAATTTTGTCATTGTGAAAATTGGTGAGTAAATGTGTACTGATGAGTTATCTCAAATACTTTTTTGCATGGGTAATTTAATATGGAAAATGGACAAGAGGAAAATTAAATAAAAAATAAGTTATTAAGTTTGGTTTATTATTATTAATTCAAGTCTGAGACTCTGTTTTGATAGTTAGAGGTTATGAATTTGGATTAAAATTATGAAACTTTCCTTTGACAATATTAAAAACTAGATGAGACTAACGTTAAAGAAAACAACGTCATATTTTGTACGTTTATAGCGCTTTAATTTACGTTATCATACAAGTTTTAGTTTTTCATAAACAATTGGTCAAAATGTCGTTTATATGTTTGACTATTTACGTAGAATATTTAACTTTTTTGACCCTGTCGACAATTACAGAAATGCTTATTTTGAATTTTAATTTCTTGTTTTGATGAAAATCTTCACAATTTTTCTTGGACGAGGAAGTCAATCCGTCGTCTTTGCTGGTGAAACACATTTCTTCGACCCTTGCAAACAATTACAATAATTTATCTCTACAAAATGAACAAAGTCTACAAAAATTGAAAGCTCAGTCAAAAATTTGCATTCCCATAAACCCTTGTCTCAATCTCAAGACAATAACCCCTATTCCATGCTTACATTTCAGACAAAGAAACATTAAAAATAGAGTTACTGAAAAAACAAGTGAAATTTTTTATCTCCACGAAAGCTTAACATTCTCTCAACCAGTAGAAGAATTTTCCTCAATAGAAAAAAAACTATGAATGGATTAGGCAAATGACAGAAAAATTAATTTACAGTTAAGTATTTACATGACAAGTTAATTTTACACTGGCTTATATACTTAAAAAAGCTTCATCTTCCGTCATCATCCCCCCCTTCTCAACCCTATTTATCTCTTGATATTTATTACATAATTTGTGAAAAAAAGGTTGAAATTCACATTTGAAGCACTCATTTTTAATTAGTTATGTAATAATAAAAAATAGGTCCTATCTGATAAATTCTTAATTAAATATTCAAAGGCACTCCAGTTTTAGCCAGTTCTAGTGGACAATTCAGTGTGACTACACATTGAAGTACATGAGCATAAACAAGCAAATAAATTCATCAAAAAATGGACATCAAGTTGTATGTATAATGTACATAAATAGTAAGCTGACGTTAATTATATATGGTCACCATTTATTACAACAAGTACAAGACTTGATTTACAAACCTAATATAAAATTTTAAGTGTATAGGAAGAACTAGCTTTACATATCTATCTCTAAAAACATGATTAAGTTGATGAACCATTTATTTTGCTGATATGAATGGCAAGTTAGAAATATTCTTGAAATTTTTTTTTTCCGAACTGGGTCACCAGAGTAGGTGCAGAATGTAGATTATGATATGAAAAAGGGAGGGGAGCTGAAAAAAATGGGAAGAATATTTTTATTTTTCAAGTGGGATAACACTCTAATCTTCTCATCATCATCAACAACATCACGGGATTTTTTCTAAGTGACCAAGATATTAAAAAACTTGAGTGAATTACGCCCTCCCCCACGTGGAATAAATTGAATGACAGTGATAATTTTTATATAAATCATTCAAAAAATAGTAATGACGTGCATACTGACTGGTTCATTTTTGAATCGGTTTCGCAATCATTTTTTGATGTAGATGATGGAGATTGGAAACGGACCAATAGGAAAAGTACACAAAATTATTGTCGGTGAAAAAACAAGCTGATCAACAATTCATAAAAAACAATAGCAGCATTAAATGTTTAGGAAGATGTTCTAAATTTGAGCTGACCACTCACGATCAGTACATTTGAGTATCAAGTCAATTCATTCTGATTCTACGGGGAAAAGCACAACTTGAAATTATATTTATGAATGTAGTAAAGTACCCCCCAAGTATTAAATAGACTTGTGAAGTAGAGCGATTATGAGAAAAATATAATAATATTATTATTTAGGCAAACAGATATATAGTGTAATTATTGCAACAGGCCTTTCTAGTGGTCAAGTGACCTTGTCTTGTTTTTTTTAATTGTGCAAAACTTCCAGTACATTTGAGCCAAGCCCACAAAATATTTTTGCACAGTAAAATTTGCAAACTAAAAATTACGCAGTTGTCCAGACACGCGGAAATTGATTGCTCTGTACTAGAGGATGGTCTCAGTCTCATCCAATCAGAGTCAAGGCTTTCAAAACACACACCAACACTTGTCTATATGTTTCTGTGTGTGTGTTGTCAGTGGTAAAAAATTATTCAGTTATTTAATCGTCACTTCATTGAGTCAATATAAATATAACTACAAGAATATGCATTTAATTTACACGTATACCATAACATATGTACATGTAGTTAACTACTTATGTACACGAGTTTGTGGATTAGAAAAAAAAGTCGTCGTAAAAATGGTGTGTGGCTTTTTTTATGACCAACTAAAATTCCCATCATGTACATCCTTAGTATCAGTACTTACTGGTATACAATATTGACAAAGATAAGTTGAATTATTCCGGCTGAAACTTGTATCATTGATGATACTGATAGAATTTTTTTTTTTATTTGTTTTAATTGTCATCTCTACACTGGTCAATACTAGAGACTAGTCAAGATACAATTACAGACAAAATTGCTTTTTTCTAATAGGTTCAAATGGAACATGCCTTCGGATTTGTACGCCCATCCTCATCGTCAATTTTTATCAACTTTTTTGTCAGACATCACACAAAAAAATTTGAAAAAAATTATCAACAGTTTTAAATTGCAATTGAGGACATTTTATCACCCGTCTCTTGTTCTATTTTCCAGGTGTAAAAAATTAATTTAATAGACTGTTATACTTGTGAAAGATTTAAATAATATTTAGCAAGGTCATAAAATATATGCACAGTCCATTATATAAGATTTACTGATATCTTTGATCATTTATCATATTATGAGTCGTATGATGACTTGATCATCGAATGAAAAGTCAACCACGTGTCACCTCAAAAAAGGGAATGGTTATAGGTATTCATTTTTTTAGTTGAATCTTGAAATCATCAATGAATTTCGCAATATATTTTGACCTGTTGTATATCTATGTAGTACTAAATATTTTCATTATGTCAATTTGTTTGACATTAAAGAAGAGATGTTTCATTATTAATAAAGAAATTCTTTATATTTAAATGACTGAAATTAATATGATTTCTCATGACATTTTATTTTCATCTTTATGAAAATACAAAGTTATGTACCTATGTGTATAAATTAAATGAATTATTGAAATTGAACGTGTGTGGATATTACACAGACTAAAAAATTGATGATTAAAATTTTTTAACTCTCCGCTTAACTTTATTTTTCAAAGGAAAATCAAGGGGTTAAATTTTTTTATTAACTGATAATCCATTTTTTTTGATGGACAGACTAAAAAGATTAAATTGTAGAATTGTGTTGTGGTAAACACTTGTATTGTGTTTAGTAGGAGCAATATTATCCTCCTAACAATTTTGAACCAATGACATTAGACAATAGAAATTGTCTGTGTGTTCACTGTCCACAAAAAACAATGTGCTTCTGCTTAATCTATTAAAAAAAGTTGATTAAATCCTTGTTTAGTCTATTTTTATTTAATTGTTTTCTCTCCTTTAGCAAAGTTCAGATTAGGATTAGGATCCTTGATCTCTTGAAAAAAAAACCCACAAGTTGTATCTGTTAAAGCACTACAAACTAATGGACAAAAAAATAATGGTCACATTTGAGTGTAATCTTAAATAAATTTATTCCCGTTAAATTATGGACATGCAAAAAAAATGGACGGAAATGGACAGTTCGTTAAGCCGTTAACTTAAAATTTCTTGTAATATTCCTGTTAACTTAAAAATTAAATTAATCTTCCTTTTTCTGGGACAACAGTATCTGCATTTGTCTCAAAAACATGCTTTGAAAAAAATGAACAATGTGATGAATCATGACGTCATCTCTGTCTCTTCTCAAGATGACGATGTTTATTTCCCTACAAAAAATGGTGGCCCTGAAGCAATGCAATTTCACTACGCGTCATTTTTTCTCGGCCCATCTCTCTCTCTCAGGCAGTCTATTTTTTATGGAAAACAATTTTCTTTGTTCAACAAGAAAAGTCGAGAGATTCTTAGTTCCTCTTATAGCCTCATATTACACATAAAGCTGGATTATCCGACCCTCAAATGTGAGTCTCTGTATTGTACCAAACAAAGGGACTTTTTTCATAGAAGGCAGTTCCACTCCTGTGCTTCATGATTCATGAAGATGTTCTAGTGGAGCTCATGGAGATGATACAGCTTCCATATGTACAAAATCTTTTGGGGCTTTCCCCTCTTGTAGAGTTGACAAGTTGTGAAGAGGAATCTTGACTTTGCATCTCGACAAGACTATTTACAGGAATGTATCCATTACAATAATATGACATTTTCGGTGTGAGATAAAAGAATTTTGTGACGTCTGGTGTTATTTTTAATGTCACTTTCTTTTGATGAGCATTTTTTTCTCTCTCTCATGAATATAGATACTGCTCACTGCATAATGAGGCTGTAATTAAAAATCCGACTCCATGACAGAGAGCTGGAAGAGAATTATGATTTTAACTTTTTGCCAACAGCTGACATTATTTTAAAAGTGGAAGAGAATTTTAGACTAAATTTTAGGTCTGTAAATGGAAAATGTCCCATGAGTTACACGAGTATTTACCTTTGAGATTAGTTTCACCATGTGTTCGTTTATGATAGTAAATATATCAGAAAAAAAGAGATACGTAAAATGATGAGTATTGACAGGGAGATGAGGATGAGACGAAAGTCAACGAATCAGCAAGGACTTAAATATTTTAGTAGTCCTCCTTCATCAAAATTGACACGACAAATCGCTCTCTTTTACTACATTGGACAGAAAAGAGTCAATATTAGGAAAAAGAGAGATACACAATATTTACCTTATTTTTTTTTAAAAAAATGACATCCACATGGAGGAGGAGGGTGAATGAAAACAAAACATTTTATCTTTTCCTAAAATAAACTTTTTTCTTTTAAATCCCCCTTGGCGTCATATTCAAGATACAATATTTTTTTGTGGATGACGATGACATGAAGAAAAAAAGTTGAGTATTTGAACAAAATATCTTCGAGTAAATACATAATGCAAAGAGTTGGATTCTTACAGGAAAAAATAATCGCAGAGAAAAAGTGAACGAGATTTTCAGTCAGACTAAAGGTGTATCAAAGTAAATGAAATCACAGAAAAAGATGAGTCAACAATATGTCTACATAACTACGTTAGTTCTACTCTAGCTGTAGTTTACTAGAGAGAGAGAGATAACGAGGAATCATAAAACGTCATTTAATGATCATTAAATATATGATGGAGATGATCTATATAAAAGCATGTGGAATTTAACGTGAGTTAACATAAATACGCATTTACTAGAGCATTAAATGAACTGAACAAGAGTTGTAAAAATTCAAGAAATAAAAAAAAACATTGACAAATAAGGGGTAAATGATCTGTAAATAATTTTATATAAAGCAAAATCTATACATTTTTATGTATCACTTTCATACTCAAGTCACAAGACAAGATGAGTGGCGAGAGGAGGACGACGGAAAATTTCAATCTTTTCAATATGACGATTCAAAATGATTATTTATTTATATGGAAAGGCAATCCTACTTGTAATCTATTATGGTCTCGTTCTGATTTAGAGCAACATGAAAAAAATTGACAAGAAATTTTTTTCTAAATAAAAATTGAACCACTCAGCCTTGTCCAAGTACAAGAGGAATGGAAAAAACTCTGTCGTTTTTTGAAAAATAAGCCTGAGAACTGTTGTTGATTAAACTGTGTTAGGGTGAATCTCATAAAAATGAGTTTCTTAAAGATAAAAAGTAGCGTCTCATAATATAAACACAGTTTTTGACCCTATAGGGACTCATGTACAGAATTGATGTAATTTATCTGGCAAACAAAGGGAGCTCATATATGTAACAAGGTTTTTGAAGGCACTCAAAAAAGAATTACACAGACCATATGGTGTGGGCCATAATGCAATTAAAACTACAAAAAAAGAAACAGTTCCATCCATAGTTCCGGCTCAAATGAGCCTTCAACTAAAAACTTGTTTTAGTTATTTCTTCTTTATTTAGAGTTTTTATTGAAGAAGACTTTTCATTTATATAAAGTCTAGCTTTAACTATAAGTAGAATTTTTAAAATGTTGAAAAAATGAAAAAATGTCTAAAGCAAAATCAATTGGTCTCAATGTACAAAGACAGCATTTAATTCTATTTATCAGGACATTAATCAAGGGCAATTAATCAATAGTTAACTATTTCATATTTAACTATATTGGCCATTTTTACTAGGGGGTCGGTCGGGGGTCGGCCCCGCAGAAAATCGATGTTCGTACCACCCCCCAACGGGTGAGCTCGCATAAAATGCATTGCTTGGATCTTTTAGCCTTTAGTACATTTCATGAGAGCAGTGGAAACAGATAAAGATTTTTATTTTCTGAAATTAATCTGAGATTTGTCATTTTAACTAACCTGTGTTATACTACAACAGACTAATTATATACAACGGAAAGTACAAGATTATATTTCCCTGCCAAAACCCCCGATTTTTTTGACAATTACACAACTTGCAAAAAAAATCGATTTTCTGTAGTGAAAACTAAAAAAAATAACTAGAGTGACTTTAGTTGACTTTAAAGAAAAGGATTTTTGACTAAATACCTTAAAAGTCAGTGTTAAACAATTTGTTGATAAAAAGCTTGTTATTTGACGTTTTTGGGGATTGTTGTCGGGTGTGTAAAAGTAGAGGAAGGAGAAAAAAAAGTGATTTTTAATTTAGCTGTGTCAACAATGACGAATAAAACCAAATTTAATCTCAGCTTTGCTGGTTGTGGATTCCTCGGGATTTATCATGTTGGAGTAGCAGCATGTCTCAAAAAATATGCACCTCATCTTGTTGTCAATAAAGCTTCAGGTGCTTCGGCGGGGGCCATTGCGGCGGCTTGTCTCCTTTGTGATGCATCTCTTGGTAAGTTTTATGATCCCTTGATAAATTTTCATTCTCTAAAAATAGTGACCGTTATATTTTATACAGTAAGAGTAAGTATACAATGTACTTTTATTCATGTTTTTGACTTGTTTGTCTCACAATTTTCTCTCTCGATTTGAGGTCTCACATGTTAATTTTACATGCATTTTTGTGCCCCTGTGTACATATATAGACACATGTTTAAAGGTTTGTTTAGAAAATGAGGAGTCAGCTCCTTTGAGTTTCATGAACACACGTTTTTCTGACTTTAAGTTTATCTCTCTCGTAAATTACGTCTTGGTACTATTATACAATGTTCCATGGAGTAACATGCATAAAAAATAATTCTGTCAGCTGGTTTTAACTAAGAATCTCTGACACTATTTTGTCCATGAAGGAAAAGCCCTCCTAAAAATGTGTAGTCCTCCAGTAGAAAGAAGGCCAGGTGATATTATACATGGTCATAAAGGAGGATATTGTGGTCTAGAACATTCGAGAGCTAAACTTCAACCACATATTATATTCTTGTTGAGTTTAGGATGGGCAAGTATATTTTTTTCATCACATGTATCATATATTTTTTTTGTACCCCATATACATTTTTGTACCTTAGTCAAAAAGTAATTCCAAGTAACTAAGATTGTGTTATAACACACACAAATGGGGGGGTTTCCGTTCTGAGAGGTTCTCTTTTAAGCTCATCGTACGATGCAAATGCCAGAGGCTTTTTTTTCTCCTGTATTTACAATCACTGAAGCAAACCAACTCTTCACATACCGTGTCAGATAACCAGCAAAAATAAATCACTATTTACTCCCTTATATGAAAAACTAAAGGTTCTGGAACGGAATTTAAAGCATTTGGATTCATTCCAAATTATCTTTTTTTAATCAACGGATATTACTCTCTCTCTCCTTTCGGTAGTTTGCTCGAGGACTCATTCATCTTGCTCTTATTTTATTTTGGGGACCGTTATTCTTTACCCAACCATAGATACAGATATATTTTCAAATTGTTGAAACTATTATTATTATTTTTTTTATGTAAAACATCTCCTTCAAGATAGTTCATCGTCCTCATTATTCAAAGTTCATGATGATTATGTAGTTTAAAAGCTAAAATACAAAGAGACAAAATTCTATTATTATCATTTGTTTTCGACTTGTTCATATTTAGAGTGTTCTCAAAGATACAGGCACTCATGGTAAAACTTTTTGGAAGTAATTGATATTTCATGTGTATTGTGTACGGTATATTTAATTGAATTTTCAAGCTAGGAGATTTGTTGCATTCCTGTGTCTTAAAAATGTCAACAGATTGTAAACCAAGTAATGTACAATACACATGTCATTTTGAATTCTTACGACATGTGTGTGTTTTCAAGTTGAAATTGAAATCACTTTTTTAGGTGATATTTTTTATAAAAGCATTTAATCAGTATTAGAGTGTAGAGTACTGTAGAGCAATGGGTACAAAAGTTGAAGCCGGTTGAATCATGACAAGAGGAGGGACACACGTGTTGAGCTAATCTTTTGTATTAGAGTTATTAGATAAGAATTGTTTTTAAACTTAAAGTTTTATTGTAGTTAAATATGACTGGACGTTAAAAGAAAAACGTTCGTTTTTTTCCATTCAATGCACCTTGTCCTTAATTTATTACTGGACTAGAAGCTGGGAAAGCCGGAACAAACAACCACATTGTACGTACCTTTTTTGAGAAACCTATTTTGACCAGTAGGAAATTTCTGGAGATTTCTTCTCTGTGTTCTCATTGGCTAGAATTGAGGGTTTGGATACACATAGTTTTAACAATGCTTTAGTTCAAAGTACCTCTAACTTCTGGAAAGTAAAACAAATTCATCGTACGTGTATACCATGTACTTACATTAGAAACTCTCTATGAGAGAGTTCATATAAGACTTGATTTTCAATTTTTCAGGATTTTGGTTAAAATTTTCCATTCCTACCTCAGATTATACACTTATATGTACGTATCTATATACTAGGTACTACATAGTACATAGTACCATATACATGACAAGTATGTAATACACAATAAGTGAAGACAAAAATATAAAAATACATAAAAAAAATTCAATAGAAAACAATGCTGCTACATATTTTATGTCATGTTGGAGTGTCAAAACAAAATTCTAGGTTAAAAATGTTTTGTCGGAAGAATTCTAATAGTGTCTCCTTCCCTTGAGTTCAAATAAGTTTCCAGTTTAGCAACATGTGTCCAATTTTTTTTGGCCATTCAAACATGTTTATAAATGAAAAATCTATTAGCTCTAAAAGTGCTCATTCATATAATGTATGTAGCTTGTATTAAATTTCTACCTTGTACATTTATGAGTAAAAGTGCCGCTGATAAAGCAGTTTGACACTTTTGGTGGGATAAATATAGACATTAGTCAATGTGCTTCACATTATACTTTATTTCACTTTGTTTCTTTTTAGTTTAAAAGTCAATCATCAATTTTAATAGCATTTGTAAGTGCTACACCTGTATGATTTTATCAAGATAATAATCTAACTATGATGCAGTCCAAACGTTCAATGTTTGCTTACTCATCTTGTTGTCATTTGTCATGTTAGCAAAATTTAATTACAGATTTTGACCTATGATTCTTATAATTACACTTATTATTTTTTCTTTTTATCTTGTTTGCTATGTACAACATACATTAACCATTAACTGATTCAGAAATGTATGTGGATTTTGTGACAATAGAATGTTTGTATTAATTATGCATCATGATTAAATGATGTAACTTCTAAAAAGGAAAAAATTGGATCATTCTTTTAATTAAGGACATTATTTTAATATTGAGCTAGAAATAGATATTACGAAACAGTATGTTTCGTCAATAAATCGCTACACTCTCAGATTATTTGACTACTAAATATTTAGGTAGCTAGCACATATTTAGTAAATAGGAACAGAGATGGAAATTGATTTATTCATTTCATTATTAGTCCCGTTTCAGTAAATTATTATAATTTTATACGAAACAATGACACTGTTTTTACTCTTGAGTATTGTTTGTACACACATTCAACTCAACGGTCAAGAGTAGGGGTGTTATTTTCTGGCCTTTCCATTTCAGTTCATTACCAATTATTATTTTAATTGCATTTTTATGCGCATTTGAGATTGAGTTTACCAGATCATCTTTCAACATCTTATAATTGAACTTATCTTTTCTTCTGTCTAAAATATAAATGTTTCATGAACTTAAATTAAATGGTTAAATGAGAATTTTTCAGGCATATCATTCCATTACTACATGCACTTACAATATCAAGTACAATGCCATAAATAAGCTGTTGTTGTGATACATTTATAATTACATTTTATATATTACTTAATTATCAGGAACTGTACTGGTGGCGCAGGAATTATTCATTCATAATATTCATTTCATATGGTACAATCTTGAGAATACATACTGTACAGGAAAAAAAACCAAAATATTATTTAATATACTAAACGAAGGAAGGTCTTCAAATATCAGGACGTGCGTGTCATACTGGGTAACCATGAATGAAAAGTAATTTGTATCAAAACAATAAACTATCTTAAGAGTGTCGGAATGACTTTTAAATATATATTTTTTCAGACTCATTTATGAATGTAACATTAATATTTTCCCCCATAATCATGAGATTATTTCACCCGCAAAATTGCATGCCAAATTGTCAGTTTTTTGTGTCATGAGTATGTATGTGTACTGAATTGAGTAGAGTGTTACTTAATTGTGTGTTTAATTGCTGCACAAAAACCTTGGATCAAGTAATTACCGAAAAACAACTAGTTTATGTTCACATGGCTCTTTGAGCACATGTACGCAATATCTCTTCCATTAAACTACCTGTGCAAAGCTCAATGTCTATGAATTCTCAATGCATTTGATTTTTTGTTGATATCATTGCCATTGTGGCTGAGTCAATCAATCTCTGTTGTAAATGAGAAATAAACCTTTTGGATTGTAGGGCGTTTCAATAATGATCAAAGAGAATTTTAGGCATCAGGCCATTTTTTGATCGTTCATTATCAAGGTGGAGGGAAAATGCAAGTTTGTTTCATATAAAACTATCACTGAAATGTAAAAAAATGAAAGGTCGACAGCACGATTGCCTGCCGTTCACAAGGATAAATAAAAGTTTTGTATTCTAGGTAACTCTACTGACTCACAGTATGAATACTGACTACAATAGATAGAGTACATAGAATATGTTCCATATTCCTCTATTTTATAGTTTGTCTGAAAAGAATGGTCATTTTTTTGCACTTGTATATGGCTTCCCCAATACTGCCTACATAGTTATATGTATTTATTTTGACATTTCCTTTTTTGAAGTGGACAGGGTCGTCAGACATGACGGGGAATATAATTTCATGAATTGACGTACAATAAAATTCTTACATTCATATGAAAATATTTTTGCTCACTATTTTAATGTTTAGATTTAGGCATTTGGGTATTCATGTAATCAATTTTTTTCTGATTATAATTTTGGTATAAACTCTAAATAAGCATCAGACGAGTTTTTCATATGATAAGGCGAGACTTTGCAAAAAAAAATTTGCCAATTTTACCAGACATACAGAGTTAGTTATGCAAAAAAAGAGGTTTGAGATTTTCCATTTGAACTCACAAATAGTCACAAACATGAAAATATATTTTATCAATTTTTATATCCGTTTGAGTATTTTGTAGACCCTATAGGAAGTCTTGATGAAAAGTATCAATATTTTGATGTTTGGGAGCAGACAGGGAGCCAAATATTATTTAAGTAAATTTTGTGATCCTAGACTATATCCAATATACTCTTGTGTACATAAATAGGGCCCATGCATTGAAACTCAACAACATAGTTTATATCATACATCTGTATGGCTAGAAGAGGATGAACGAAAAAAGAATGACAAGAGAGATAAGGGGAAAAGAGAAGAAAAACAAAAACATTTTGCAGATATTTTGGGAAGGGAAGGAGGAGGAGGAAAAACTTTTTTGCACATAATATATCTGTTACATACATTTCATAATAATGATATACTATGTGTTGTAGGACTTTTATAACTTGATTGTCGATGTAAAAAAATGAAGGATGATAAAGGCGTCATTGAATTCGTCAACTATAGTACCACTGTACTTTCATATCATGAATTTTTAATATACATTTATTTTTATATTTAAGACTCATTTTTTGTTCCTATTTGCTTGACACGAGTATACTCCACACATATAGAATGTATAGTATTGGCACAAAATGACATGAGATAAACTTTTGTGCGAAAAGGGAAAAAATTGAGGCGTACACGATTTATATGTTACACCCACAAAGTAGAAGGATCCGTATAAAAATTTTGTGTCATAAATATTTTATCAAAAAAGTATGATTTCTCAATGAATTGATTCAAATGAAAATATTACATGTATTCCCCATGTTATAACATTGAAGCAAGAATTTACAAGGAGATTATTCTACCAGAGATGAGTCGTTGTATGATGAATAGTCTTGAGTATCTTGTTTTAGAATGTAGTAGGACGTACTTAACATATAGATAATAGGGAAATGATTCTACATGTGTCGTAGTAGTACATAAATATACCAATAGAAAAAAAAATTAGTCAAACTATCAAATGACTTTTGATGACGAGTGATGGACCTGGACAAATCTTAAAAGGATATTATTAGGGGCTTGGCCAGTGTCATGGCTTATCTTTTTTTATGAATGTAGAAGAAGGATATGAAGTTTTTTTTATTGCAAAAATCTATTCGCCAATGACTTGTTTTCATCAATTCATCATAAAGTTTACAGGGTACAGTAAAGTAAGAACTCTACATGGTTTATAAATTAAAGACTCCTTCTTCCTTTATTTTATCGAGGATGGTTCCGCTGCAAATTTTTTTTTCTTGTAAATTATATATATATATAAAATTCTTGATAATACTAAATAAAATGAATCATGGAATATTTAGCCTTTCTACTAAACTAACCACTAGTTTGTCGTAAGTTAAGGTTAAGTAGGGCTTTATTTCCTTACTCTAGTGTAGACAAGTTGTTGTTGTTCTCGAAAACTTTAGAGGAGCAGTATAATAACATGATTAAATTTTTTAGTGGAACCTTATTACTTGTAATATATGTGTATATGTTTTGTACACTAAAATTCATGCAGAGGATCTAGACTAGGTTTTTTAAAACTTTTTTTGTATTTGAAGAGTCTGTGCAATAAAAGTGGTTTTTTAGTAGTAGTTTGGTTGTAGTTATTTCTCGAATTATTTTTTTAGACAAAAATATTATACATTTCAATATATAAATCTAAAATATAATCTCGAATTTTTTGTTGTCTCATATTTGATGACTCATAAAATTCAGCGTGTCTACGCACATGATTCTTTGATGCGTTGTTTGGTTTGTAGAATGACGAATACGAAACAAAAGGATGAGGATGATGAGAGTCAATGCAGAAGAATATTTTTAAGAGAATAGTGCAAATTCATATTAGGTATATAATATACGCATTTGAGAATCAGCTGTTGCAAACTTGATTTTATGGTCGTAGTATATACCTGTCTTACCTTGAATTTTAACTCTATTGTGTGTACCATGTGCCCATGTACACAAGAGTGCTACAGTATACAAATGTATAGAAGGAAAGGGAGCATATCTGATGCTGTAATATATACAAGTTAAAGTTAGAATGAGTTGGTGGTGTACAGCATTCCACGCCTTTAGATTTTACCAATGGAACACTTGGAAGACCACGCCACTCAAACTATTGTAACTTTCCATTAGTTGTATATTAAGCATGTGTATATTCCTCCTACAATCAGGTCTTAATTTTTTTCCCCTTTGCTATCTACTTGTGGACTTGTGGAGGACGCCGGGATATTGGCCATACTATCATCATGTATGAGTATGAATATGATACATTGAAAAAAAAATTTACAACTGATTTCCATTTCATTTGAAGTCAATGTGTAGCATATGTAACTCTTTGTGTACCATGCAAATCTTTCTTTCTTGTGTATTTGAGTTCCAGTGTAAATATTTGGCACGCTGGTCACAAAGATAAAAGCCATTTGAGAAATTCTCTCCCCTCTCTCTTTGATACATACATGTTCTATCTCTTTAGCTATTTGGTTGGGGGGTTAAAAGGCCTTGAGACTGGGGAAGCTTAAGGCAAATAACTGCGCATTTAAAGAGTGTATTTGGGGCATCATTATTCAGCATAGAATATTGTATACAAGCTAATGGATCACCAAACCCTTTCCTGGTCCAATCAAAATCCTAGAATTGTAGAAACACCCTTGTAATTTTTTGACAGAGTGCCATATGTCTGTGGTCTCTGACATTCCTTGCTTTTTTTCTTTGTTAAGGTGGGTACCATCACAAAGAGTGTGAAGGGAAAAAAAGTGCGTTTGTCATTTAGTTAGCTACTCTATTTTTGTTGTTGTTGATACTAAAAATAGAGAATTAAATTGGAACTATATTAAATATAGTGCTCATAGAATGGATGAAAATTTATGATAAAATATTTATATACGTTTGTTCTGGTTGGTTCTCAAAATATTAAAAATTTGTTTTTGAGAAAACGTTCACTATCATAATGTATGCTAAGTAAATAAAATATACAAAAATAGCTCATTTAATTGCGTTGTTTGTTTCAAGTTGAACTAGACCACGTGGTCGTATTGTTATTTTGTTCCTGGATCCAGGCTGAGAAATTAAAATGTAAATATAACTTGAATGTAATTGTACAAGAGGAAACTCATTTTTTTTCAAAGGAAATTACTTGGATGAAAGTAGTCGTAAAAAATATTTAATTAAGTATGCATTATGAGAAATATGAAAAATGTTGACGCTAAATTCTCATCCCATGAGAGTGGAAAATATTTTCAGTACAGAGTACTTTCGAGATTACAATGATATTAACGTACACAGGGTCACACTACACAGCTACAATTGATTATAAATAAATGAAATGCAAGGTACGATGTTGCGGAAATTTTTTATACTTTTTTTCCACAACAAAACAGAAGACCAAAGTTAATATAAAATAAAGTGTACTCAAGTAAAGTGAGGGACAGTTATATTAACGATCAGTCTACTGGTACAGAGGTTATATTATGATTATCATCATAAAAGAACGGAAATGCAATACTAGGTCGTTGGACACACAAGTCACAATAATTGTACAGAAAAATAATATAGTTTGTTAATTACTATAAAAAATGTATTTTAAAAAACATAAACAAACTTTATGCACACAATATTAATTTGCCTTTTTTTCTCCGTTTTTTACAGGACAAATAACACAAGATGTATTGAGAATTGCAACATTGGCAAGATCAAAGACTTTGGGACCATTCAGTCCATCTTTTAATATCTCTAAAATTCTACGTGACGGTTTAAATAAAGTAAGTTATTTCATACATAAATGTACAAAAAAAAAATCAGCCACCTATATTGAATCGAATACCAACAGAGTATGAAGTATGATGAGGGATGGGAGGATGAGGATGGAGATGTGAAGTTTGTGCATCTTGAGATTTTTTGTGCAGTATCTAATATATATAGGATCTCATAAAGAAATAAAAGAAAAAAAGCGGTCAGTCAACCCTCGTGGTACAGTGGTAGGTGCACTAATACCAGGCATTAAGATGGTATATGCTTCAGCAGAGGAGTGCATAAGGAATGCATGACATGCAAGGGTTTGTATCTCTCTCTCTCGTACACGTGTGAGCAAGAGAGGAAATGAGATTTTGGGTCGTTTACACTTTGAACAGTACATGGACAGTGTCTTTACTTTTGTGTCAGTAAACATACACATGGTTAAAAACCAAGAGGTATGAGGCAGCTTCAATTTTTTTTTGTTTCAAGCTCTTTACCTTTAAGTGTAAGGACATGCAGGGAAATGAAAATATTCATTTCTTACTGTGGTCAAAAATTTATCTGGTTCCTCCATGTGCGTTTCTACGAAACATGCTTTGGAGGATGAATCTCTTGTCGCAAAGACTTGGAGGATGAAATAAAATAGAGGTCGATTCGTCATCATTGTACCAATCCACAAGTCATTTTTTTGTGTAGAATTATGATATATAAACTCATTATTGTTTTTTCTTGTCATGACCTGTCTTTTATCTCCTCTGGGGGTTGGTGCAGATACACACACTAAACCATCCTTTTGGTAGTAATACCGCTTTATCAGGTGTATAAAATGTAGACTTTTGTGTGTTGTAAAATTCTTGTTCAATTTGTCCATTTTTGAAAACTAAATATTTACCTTTCCTTGATTTGTTTCTTATAAAATTCATTTTACCTGCTCCCTCCTCCCTCTTGTCAATTACAATTTTGGATGATCCGCGTACAAAGAGAGGATAAGTCTTGAAATTATAGATAAAAATTGAGTTTTCTTATTTGCTTATTTTTAATCATCAAAATTTTTAGATTGTTTAACCTTCGTCAAACTACTGTGAAATATTTAATCATATCTGTCTCAATTTGACAGACTTAAAGTACTTAAACTTGGAGTACAAGTCAATACGTAGAAGGAAATAAAATATTTACTCTAGTACATATTTTTAATATGATGTCACTACTTCAATTAAATGTACCCCATCCCACCATGTGCTTGTTTTCTACTCTATACTTTAAAAATAATGCAGAATAATATACATACGCAGAGAGTTGACAATTTTTATTGATTATTTTTCTTATTGTTTGATTTTAGATATTACCAGAGGATGCTCATCTTCGTGTAAATGGAAAACTTCACATTTCACTGACAAGAGTATACGATCGTCAAAATGTAATTGTGTCTCATTTCAACTCTCGTGAAGAACTTATCCAGGTATAGACTTCAAAATAAAAATAAAAATGCTTCTGCAAAATATTTTTGATTGTACATATCCCTAGTTAGCCCTAGTAAATAGAAATATGAACCTAATTTATAGGGGGAAAAACAATTTTGCTTCCATTTAGAATTTAGATTGAAAATATAATATTGAATATAATTGGTTAAATTATTTTTTAGTATTCAATGAGCAAAAACTATTTCAAAGCATGCAATTTTGTACATACAATATGAAGCAAAGCAAGTATGATATTTAAGCTGCTATGTAATTTAAGTGGGATTTATTTTGGAGTAATAACTTGAATGTTTTTTTTATAAAGGAAGCAAACGTACAATAGTAGAGCAAAAAATAAATAAATTTTTTTTACAATACATTATATGGGGTATAGTAAAGATTTGAGGGAGTAAGCTATAATAATCATCAGTTGGGAAAACCACGAACGAGTTCTATAAAGCTGTATTGTGTATTTATATTGATGTAATTTAAAATAATAATTGACACCGTGAGGCAAGTAACATGATATTTTAAATGGTATGAGGACTGTATTGTGTTATTATTAATGTGTTAAACTATATGTAAATAGTAGTAAATACTTAGTTAAAGGGCGTCTATCTAAATTTTTTTTCTAGTCAAAAGTCTCAAATACACGCACAATGCACATTTAGATTACACATGTGTCGATTTTACTATTTTACAATGTATGTAGATTTCATGTAGTCTTTGGTTGATGACTGTAAGTCAAGTGCAGTCAATGAGAGAGAGAAGATGCAATTTTGCCCTTTCTTTATTTTCTTCTCGAGCTATGTTTACGGTACATGACCACGTGTACTAAATTCTCTAACTTAATGTACGTACACACAGGAAGAGTTCAAAACTATTAAACGTTGTTTTTAGTCATAGACGGAAAATAATAATTCTTTTTAAACTAAACGACTTTAACGTCCTCATACTGTTTTCTTTGTCCTGATGAAACGTATTCTTGCACCATCATTTTGTTCAAGTAAACAGTCATTGTCAATACAGCTGAAACTTTGTATAGTCGTATTTTAGTAAGACTATCATCGTGGGTTGAAACTGATGGTTGGACTTGCTTCTCCAAAGAATCAAAATTTCTGGTTAAAGTTTATTTTCCTTGATATTTAAACACAAGAAATAAATGAAGATGGGGGAGCTTCTTGCTTATTTTGGATAGTCTGGCGTATAAAATTAATTTTTTACAGTCAAACGCCGACATTTCCGTTATTCTCCTCTGGATTTAGAATTAAGAAAAGAAGCTTCCGGTTAGTTTAAGATGAGTAGAATATTGCTACCTGTATAAATACAAATGGGGGATATGAATAATAAGTAGGTGATAGTTTTAAATATTATTTTGGGCAATAATTTTAGTGTAAAAACTTGGAGAGATGAATTGTATATATTTATTTTTTTGGATATGAGAATGATTGAGAGTGTTTGTATTGTATAAAAAAGGCGATAATTTGTTCCACATACATCCCAATATTTTCTGGACTAATACCACCCGTATTTAGAGGAGAACGTTACGTTGACGGTGGATTCACTTGCAATCTCCCAACAATTGACGAACATACCGTCACAGTCAATCCATTTGCGGGAGAGTCGGATATCTGCCCTCTTGATGATACCTCAAAGTTATTTCATGTTAGTGTTGAAGTATATTTATGTATACATTACATAATAATATACATTTTAAAATGACGACGAAAGGTCAAGGTATTTTTTTGGTCGACAAAAAACTTTCTTCCTCAACTTTCCTCATCAATTATTTACCTTTCGACATTAACATTGAAGTCTATGTTTTATTTTTTTGACTCCCTCCTTCCCAGTACAGTTGTGTTTTTTATGTTATTTATTTTTGTCGAGTTTTTCAAAACTGAAAAACCACTGCAAATAATTGCATGTACGTCTCATAATGTTAACAATGGCTAATTTGGGGGTGAAAAAAGTTTCGACTAACAGTGGTGTGTGTCTGTGTTTGCTGGATATATAATATTAGTTATAATTTATGTAGTAAATTGATGCTTTGAACTAATTTTCTATGCTGTACATTATGGCTTAAGAGTATTTAATGTGGTGGAACTATTAGTACTTGTAATTTAGTTCAAATTATTTACTTGCTTTCTCGTAACAGTTTTTTAGTGTAAAAAAGTGATATAATGTGTATTATTTTAATTTAAAAAATTTATGTTTTTTATTGAGTAATTTGTTCGTCAAAGTCTTTTTTTTTGTGAATTTTACCCTATTTTTTTGCCATGTTTGTTGATTGACATAGGCAATATTATGCTCTGGTTTTGTACCGATATTTTCTGGTTGGCTCCCACCAAAGTTTCAAGGTGTTCGTTATATGGATGGGTGCTACTCTAATAATCTTCCAATACTCGACGAACATACAATTTCTGTCAGCCCGTTTTGTGGAGAAAGTGATATATGTCCAAATGACAAAACTGTTAATCTTGTTCAGGTTTGCCTACAAATAAAACTAATTTTCCATTCTTTTTTTCTTAATAAATACCTCTCTATAATAATGCTTTCTCTTTTTTTATTTACAAAAAGAAAAGAGTATTTATTATTAACATGTTGTTTTTTTTGTCTCTTGAATTGCACTATTTTTGTCATGTCTTTCTTTTCCTTTCTCTTCCTTTAAAACATCAATAATTATTTAAATTCTTGATTAATTTTTGTACTTGTCTACTTCCAAAAAACCTTGACCAAATAATATAAATATTTTTGAAAAAAATTGACTAAAATTTCAAGCAGACCAAAAACTGACTCAACTTAAAAATAAAATATTTTTTTGTTGACTATATTTAATTGAAATATTTAAATTTTACAGGTGAATTTATCAAATACTTCAATTGAACTCTCAAGACAAAATCTGTACCGGTTCAGCAGGACTCTATTCCCACCAAAACCAGAAATTCTATCTAAAATGTGTCAACAAGGATTTGACGATACTTTAAGATTTTTAGCTCGAAATGACTTGATTGGTTGTACCAGCTGTATGGATCCTAAGATGACAAGTTTGGGTGATGAATTGGAGGAAATGGCTGCTAAAAATTATGAGAAAATTATGTCTGAAAATTATGACAAGTCTTGTCATCAATGTAAAGCTCAGAAACAGGTTAGTATGGATGGTTTTTTTTGCTCTTTTCATTTATAATATGAAATTAATGAAAGAGTTAAAAAATAATAATTCTAATTTTTTTACAGGCTGCTTTATTAGACAGTCTTCCAGAAACTGTGGTTACCATTTTACAGGATGCAATTGAGTCAGGAAATAGAGGGCTCTTAAATTGGTTATTCTCTCATCAAAGTGTCCGTCTATTATCCTTAATGTCAATTCCATGCCTTTTACCCGCTGACATGGCTTACGCAACGATATTAAAAGTTTTTGAAAATGCACCCAAACTATCATACAATCTGCAGACTCTAAGTGAAGCTGTCATTCGTCTTCTCGCTCAAACCTTGACAAGATTTCACTTTTCGCCAACTTATTCTGCAAAACTCACCTGTGAACTCGCTTTTACTGAATACAGTGAAGGTACGAACACTTTAATTTAATCTTTTGTTTTTGTATTGACTTTTGTAATAAATTTAAATATGGAGTTAATTTGTTACTTTAAATATTTTTGATAATAACAAAACATGTTTTATTTTTTCTACTTTAGATATTGAAGCACCAATTGAGCTCGAGTCAAGAATGCAAAGGAAACCGTCCATTCGTAATAAGGTCAACTTTGGTTTTACGCTCAACATTGAAAATCGGTGAGTAGACACAACAAAGGATGTTTAGAAATAGTACAATGGACTGGTTATTATAAATTAGATTAGATAGGAATTTTAATTTTTTGTCAACTACATTACATGTATTACAAGGCTGTATAAAATATTTCTTGGTTAATTTATTACAATTGAATCTAAAAACAAAAGTTGATTGTATAAATGAATGTATTATTTTTAATCCACAGGGACTCTATGCAGTACATTACAAATACATCAAGACGACCTTCACTAGTTGAATTAGACACTGTAGAAGATGACACATTTGATCGTTACCTCACAGTGACAGCTCATCAAGAGGCTATGATGGCCTACTACTATCTAAACACTGAACCAATGGAGATTTCAGAGATTTATAGTATCAATGAAAAACCATCATCATTAGTAGCCTTACCGCCCTCCACAATGGTTGAAGTCTGAATATTATAATTAGGCGAACAAATTATTCTAATATAAAAAAAGAAGACAAAATAGAGAGTTCTGACTATACTCAATATATTTTGATGTTCAAGATCTACCATCTAATATGTACATTACCTTCATAATATTTATTGTAAATTGTACTGTTACTATTATTAATGTACGAATTAATTTAATTTGTAATAGTCACTGGATGATTATGGTTCTGTAATTTTAATAATTTCTTTTTGTATAGTAAATGAACTTTTTTGTATCGTTGACTATTACTACTACAAACTAAGTTAGAGTTATGTCGTTATGTTACAATGAGAGAGTTATTTGGGGGTAGACTTGTGCTAATGTCTCAAATCTCAATCTCAATGATTCGTGAATCAACACGCACGTGTAGCCGTGTAGTCTTGTTGTTTTTTTTGGTCAAGTCATTATATAATTTATAGTTTAAAAATATTTAATAATTATAATTGTAGAATTTAGGATAATAATAATAATTTATGTACATAGACTGAGTGTTTGTGAGTCAAATTCTGGAAGCGCACCACCTCCAGACAACTTATTTAAGAAATAAGTTGGCCATAAGTATAAGATGTATAAAATCCTAAATACAGTAAACGGAAGGACATAATTTTTGATATGATACTGGACGAGAAATATTATCATTTATCACAGTTATGTTAACGTATATTTATATAATTAATTATTTATATAAAAGTTTACAAGTTCTGTTTAGCTTTATGTACATAATTTGAGAGGTGTTTTAGAGATCAAGTGCAGAGTAATAATTTATTTGAAATTTACCTATGTTTATAAAAATAGGTATTATTATATTTATGAGAAAAGTATGCCTTTGTTTGAATGATATGAATTGAAATTGGGAGTTGTAATTGCATTTGAGTCAGCATTCCTAATAAAAAATGAAACCAGTATGAAACTTAAATGTATACCACAGGAACCGTCTCTATATATTTATAACTTATGATGTGTCAGTACTTTGAAATTCGCAATAACTTTCGATATTTAGTACTTGTATATTGTAACTTATTATAATGCCAATGATTTTTTTAAAAAATCTTTACTTTTCCGGTATACACCATTTACTTTTGTATGATGAGATTAGGCCAACGCAAAAGGCTTATAAACTCTATAGTACGATTAGGTTATACGGATAGACTGTTTATACGTTGAGAAAAATGTAGAAAAAAATACATGTCATTATTATTAATATTATTTTGCTCCTAATTTTTAATTTCAGAGTGAGTTGTTAAGTTCTAACACTTGTGATTTTTTTTAATTATTCTTGTTATCTACTCTGATCATTATTACGTGCATTGATAAATACAATTCTATTTTGAATAAATTTTCAATGTAAAATAAAAGATGATTGCACACATTTTATTATGCATATATCAATGACTGCACACAGAAGTAACTTTCTTACTATAATTTCATCCCAATCATTATTTATTTAATCAAATCATATTTAAAGTCTGGAAATGTTTCGGAAATGTAAAAAGAAAATTTGTGGGAAAGTTTCCCAGCAAGATATTGACTATATTCTGTCAGAAAAGAGCACCAAAGTTGAATCATCCGTTCAGAAAAACAACGTGTTTTTTCGTGTTTTTTGTTTTTTGGTCAATTTTATTTCATTCTGCTGTTTTTGAAGGGGAAAAACCTGCAATGAGATGACCTCATACTACGACGAAGTAGAGATTGAAGATTTTGAGTGGGACGAAGAATCAGAAACTTATTATTACCCATGTCCATGTGGTGACCGATTCTTGATTACAAAGGTAAACTTACAATAATTTCTAAATCATTACATGATGTAAATTACATCATGTAAAATGACTTAAATTGTACTTGAATGATGTTTAATTAAATTTTAATATGTTGTAGGACGAATTAATAAACGGAGAAGAAGTGGCTACATGTCCAAGTTGTTCATTACTTCTCAAAGTAATTTATGATCCTGATCAATTTCAAAGTACCGAGACTGAAGAGGTGACGATTGCGAGTCATCAGAAGACCCCTCAAACTGTTGCTGTTGAGTAACCAGTTGGTGATAATATAATTGTTCATCGGTCATTTGTCAAATTAATTTATTTTAAAAATGAGTCATGGAAGAAGAGGAGGAGGGAGACATTCTGGAGCTGGGGGAGCCAAAGTTGACCTTATCCCTACAGTCCCTCCATTATATCCAGTGTGTAGTCCTCCAGAAGCCCTGGATGAAAATTTGAGCAAGTATGCTCCAAAATACAATGAAATGGTTCAATACATGATAAGTAACTATAGAATAGATAGAGTTAATAATCCTGATACACCGTCTGCCTTCGTCGTGGAACGTTATTCAGATTGTTACAGTGCCCCCTTAAAATTGGACAAAAGTTTAATGCATTCACTTGATCCCAGAAGAATCCCACAAGAATTAGGGCCTAAAAGTGGTAAAAAAGTAGTCAAATCTTCCCAAAAGAATGCTGAAATGAGGGCTAAAATTGCCTTGGACAAATTGGCTAAACTCCCTGACCAAGATGCGGAGACTTTGGATTCAAAGGAAGAAAAGGAGGAGAATGACGAAAATGAGGAACCTTCTGCCAAGAAAATTAAAACAGAAGGGAATGAGGATGATGATGAAAAAGCAGCCAGTCAAGATGAGGAAAATGAAGAGGAGATGGATGAAGAATTAGATGAAGGAACTGACTACATGTCCAATTATTTTGATAATGGTGAAGGATTTGGTGACTCGGATGAAGATAATTTAGATGATAGTTCTGTGTACTGAATGTTGTTGTCTTTAAAATATTGAATGTACATAATTTGTAAAAAAATACTGTAATATATCTTTTGAATATGTATTTTACTTGATCATCAAACTATGCTCATTAAAGCTGATCTACCATTTCAATTAAATAAATTGCATTTAATTAATTGCATACTTTCATTGACCATAAAGAAATTATTTTTTTGAGCGCCAAGATTATTTTGAATATGGACAACAATTTCCTTTTTTGAGGTATTTTTTCATTTAATTATTCTCAGTCATATTTTTACAAAGGATACCACAATTAAGGGTCACAGTTAACAATAGTTATCTTAATTTATTGCAATATTTTTTACAGACATAGTACTGGTACTAGGACACATTAATTGGAGCCTTGTCGGACGGTATATTTTAATGACCGCCGATTGAAAAATGAGCTGGCTTAACGTATGTGAAAAATTATTTAATTTCAATCTAAATGCCATTTAAAATTGTTTTTCATATACCATATTTATACACTATATAATGTTGCATTGTTTTTTGAAATACAGGAGGATTTGACGAAGTCAGAGACTGCAGAATATTTTCTGAAAGAATGCATTAATACAAAAAAAGTTATTCCATCGGGTAGTACACTACAAATAACACAGTGCACTAATATTTCATTCCCTAAAAAGAACAAGGAGGCTGAGACAATACAGCATGATGCCAAGAAAAGTGTCATTAAAATTATAGGTAACATCATTAAAAAATACTGTGTAACATACCTACTCTAAATGACTTTGAGGAATCTTCAAACTTCAAACTAATATTTTTAATCGTTCAAATCTAATATTTACAGTGACTGATGGGAAGAGTTCTATTCCAGCATTGCTTACAGAGCATCATCCACAGTTATCGTAAGTTCAATTCATAAATAATTCGTCAGAACTTTGTCTCATACTTAATTGTCATTATGATTTTTGAAAATTATAGGAGCTCAACCTACCCTGGAACTAAAATTGAAGTAAGTTTATTTTCTCTTGGTATAATTTTGAAATAAATTCTTTTCGTATGTTTATTTGTAATTTTACAAAAAATCTTTGTTACAGATTACTCAAGATATTCCTGTAGCATTAAATTTTATTCTTTTAACTGTACACAATGTACGAGTACTTGGTGGTCTCGTGTCAGCCATGGTTGATCAATGGAAGATGCAAACAGCGTCAGAAAACTTGAAGTGTTGGGATTTCCGTTTTTTAAATAATGTTAAGGATGGTCCACCTCTCTGGAAACCTTTCAGTAAGAGAGGGTCTTCCATTGATACTTCTGCCTTGAGAAATGTTAAGGTAGTTATTTCTGTGGGAAAGAATTCATTTTATTATTTACTGTATGTACTGGAGAGCGTATGTGACCTGTTTGTTTTTATGTTAGGCCATGGATATTGTAAAAGAGCAAAAGGAGTCACAGAAAACTGCTGACGATCCATCAAAATCTAAATTTGATGCTCAACGCCAGGAAGTAATCTCTGAACTCACAAAGCAATCTCAGCAAAAAACCAAATCGTTTGGTGAAGGCAAACGTGTAAGCTTTTATTAAAAATAGACAAAAACTAGAACATAGACCAGCACTATACAGTGTATTCACAAATTATTTATGAAATTACTTTTTTTCAGCTGGTCGACAAGGGAATTTTGGACATTGTTAACGAAGGATTTACAGAAGAAGAGGCTGAAGAAGCTCTGAGAAAGTAAAAATATACACAAATTTAATCAAGTTTATGCAATAAAATTGTTTATTGTCATGTTTATCAATGGGGAAAAAGTACTTATATATTGAATACTGACATACAATTTGCTATGATTTTAGGTTTAAAAATCCTCAAAAGGCTCTCAAATATTTAAAAGGAAACGTAAAATCTAGAGAGAGTGGAATTGCACGTCTTAGAGAAGCAGAGAAGGAGAAAGACTTGCTTCGTGGGTAAGTTCATTTTAATGAAGTCATGTAATAAGAAATTACTTAACACTGTAATCACTTCCTGTGTCACCACCGTACTTCCATATAATATGACTCTTAATTGCTCCATTATTGTTATTTTTTAGTGGAGGTCGAGGGGGACGTAGAGGTGGTAGAAAGGATCGAGAGGATGATGGTCCAACTGGCAATGAGATTGGAGAGCAGCCCTCAAACTCCATCAACTTATTTGGTTTCATTGAACAAAAAATGAAAAAGGACAATAATGACCCTACACCAAATAAACAAGAATATGAGCCACCAAAGTATTCTAGTGGTGGTTACGATAATACAACGACGAATAGTGGGTACTCTGAAGATCGAGGAAGTAGAGGCGACAGAGGTTTCAACAGAGGTGGAGGTTATCGAGGACGTGGTGGCCGGGGTCGGGGAGGATTTGACCGTGGCAGCAATGATGACAGTAGATTTGAAAGGCCAAGATCAAATTATGCCAAGGACGATCGAGAAGGTGGTGCGTCATCAAATTCATTCAAAGGGTTTAGAAGTGAACGTTTTGATGGTTTAGCATCACAAAATAATTCAAATAAAAGTGAATTTCGTAGAGGGAATGGCTCTAATTATGATGGTCCACCAAGTGAAGAACGGTTTCAACAAAGAAGAAATGATTCCAGCAGACAAAATCAAAAGCCAGATAGGTCAAATTTTGCATCTACAATTATTAAAAATAACCATGGATTTTCAAGACCCTCTACGGCCCCTCAACATGACTCTTCCAGTGGGGGAATGAATCGACATAAAAATTCAGAATTTGATGGCTTAAAGTCAAGCAATTTTCCTTCTTTAATTGATGAGGCACCACCAGTGAGATCAACCGTACCAGCAGCAACGAATCCTACACACTCTCGGCCACCACCTCAAGACTATAATAAATATTCAAGTGAGCCAGTTGAGTATCATCGTCGAGGTGGAGATGATAATTATAATTCGAATTACGGTCGTCAACAACAACAACCACCTCAACATCAGCAAAGAGGAGATGGTGGAGGATATTATCGACCACCTCAGCAACAACAACAACAATATCAACAGTCGTTTCAACCTCGAAATAGAGGAGGCGGTGGCCATTATGACCAGTATGAAAGTAAAAGGGGGCCGCAGCAGTCAAATGATCATCGTCAATGGACTCCTGGACATGAGTACCAACAAGATCATCATCAAGGAGGAGGCTATAATCAATTTAATCAACAGTTTTCTAATTTATCCATGCAACAACAACAACCCGATTATTCCCAAGGTAGAGGAAATAACGTAGAGTGGCGTCCGTCTCATACCATGACGTTCTTTTCAAGATCGTTTAAAAAATAATTTATTAATAAAAGGGGATACCTTTTATCTACCGTAGAATTTGAGTCAGTATGGGTCAATGTCGGTTCATATGTCTCAAATCGTTTACTGTACTTACAGAATAATAGATATACAAATCATGCTTGTATAGAATTGTATAATATTATATCTCAATACTAATTATTCCTTATTTAATTTAAATTAAAAAGAATTTTGAATTAATACGTATTCTTAGTTTTTTATTCAATTTTTATTTCCAATATATTTTCGAATTGAGTATTTTTTCATATAACAATTTGAAGCTTCTCTTTCTCTTTTCAAATTAAGAGCTTCCGTTTTTACTTAGTCTTTGACTTGACCTTTTTGTTCTCGGATGACAAATTCCATTCGGGACCTGACCCAAAGAGCATACTTTTGAAGAAGATGAAGGCCACAAAACATATCAGTCCAAGTACTTGGATGTATTCTGCTCTGTTTGGGAATGGAGTACCTATTTATTGAAAAATTACAAGTAATCAAGAGGTCAAGTCAGTTACATCAATTTTATTTTTTTATTTGTTATTCTTTCCATCTAGAAATATTTTAATGTTTTTTATTTTATTACTGCTCAACTTACCACAAATTGTGTACCACTCAGAACCCTGCTTTGGTACTTTGTCTAAACAACTGAAATCAAAGTACTGTTCATCATAGTCTTCCACACAAAGATACTTTCGTCGTCTTGCAGGCTACACAAAGTAAATAATTACAAGTAGTTAGTTACATAAGGAACAATTATTTTAATTATCATTGTTCAAAAACTGAACCTCGCCAGTAATGAGGGTAAATATGGTTGGTTGTTCAGTCCAAACATCACAAGGTCCAATTTTCTCATGGACTCCAACTGAAACCTCATCCTCAGGATTTCCCCAGCTAAAGTCATAAAGCATTATGATGACATTAAATGTTTTTAAAAATGTATTTTGTATATTTAAACTCACATTGCCATTCCCAAGTAAATTGAGTAATGTAGAAATAAGCCAATCACCAATTCATTTATGTAATAGCCACCTTCGACTGCAAGCGAAAGTAAAAAAGAAAGTTTTATAAATACACAATTAAGTTGAATTAAGTTGAATTTATTTGAATTTAATTATAAAAAACGTACGTGTGGCTGGACGTGACCCGAGCCGAGGATTGCGATCACTTCTCCAAGCAATCAAAAAATAAATGAGGACTAGAGTGATGACACAATTTTCAGTGTGAATTCCAAAATAATCATGAAGGGGATGGTAGATTGGTAAGAATTGTAACACACCACCGGGCATTCCACACAAGGCTGTACTCATATTTAATTAACCAATTAAATGATTAGTAATTATTCCTATGTAATAATTTATTATCCAGTGATTCATATGGAGTATAGTAAGTACCTGTTAGGAAAGTGGCTAAAAATTCTTTCTTTGAATTTTTATCTGAAATCCATTGATTACTAGGATCATTCGTACATAAGACTCGTCTCCAGGTATGAAACATTAAAGTGAAAGTACAAGCAAATCTAAGGAAAAGAATGAAAAGTTATGAAGATTAATTTTACCAATGAAATTATTTTTAATTGTACTGACGTTGCATGGAAGTAATAGGAAGTGAATGGGACCCAATAGTGACGATCATAAATGTTGGGATCTGTGTCATGCCACGTCCAATGGACAAATTTGACTGCCATTATATCATAAGGTATGTCAATGAGTACTACGGCCAAGCCGGTCGCCACTGCTTGACTTAGTAAATTCAAACGTAAGCGAGACACACAAGCACTGGCTGTGTAGATAAAAGTTGGATCTATAGACAAAATAGGCAACCAAAATGTCTGAATTGAAAAATAAGCTTTCTACATTTTTAGCATATTGTGATCATATAAAATTATTGACAGTTTGTAACTTTACATAGTAATATGATATGAAGAGGTAGACGACGGCCAAGTAAAACAATGGTTGTCTGAGAATGCTATTTTTCAGAAAAAAATTATCATAACTGATTCAATGTTTATGTTAATCTTTCAACTAATGGCTCCTTAAATAACCCCAATTACCCAAAAGTTATTAATTTCTTCATTCCAAAAAGTGACATTTTCAACTAGGAATCCATGCATGATACAACCAAGCCAAAGCCATTTAAACCGGCCACCCACTCTTTGAGCTGAAATTAAAAATAATTTAATATAGTAAATACATAATGTCATACATGCTTATGTAGTGCCGTTAACTTACAATGAATAAATGTCAGTAAACCACAAGTTATAAAAACCAATTCTGAGATTAAGTACGTAGGCTGTGCCTTCCATATTTCACGAGGGTCATTAATTGTTATCAACCAATCTAAAATCTTAACAAAGTGTTTGAACAAACAATTAATTTATTCTGTCAATTTAAATAATTATTATATCACCAACTTATGGTTTTTATTTTTATTATTTTTTATGAGTTCAATTTAGTTACTTACCCCTTTGAATTTGTATTCAGTTAATTCCTCTCCAAAGCCGACCAAGTTCCTTGGGTTCATCTTGTATCAAAAATATTGTATCAGTATGAACTGACAATTGAGAATGAAGAACACCAAAATTCTTTGCCTGCTTTTGGCAGATATGATAATGAACGATAATGGTGCCTATCAACTTAACTAAGTTTCGAGTCAGTTGTGTGCTGGCAGCTGATGCATGTATCATGACATATTTTTATCTCCATGAGTTATATAGAGTTTTTACAAGTACCTTGCATGCTTTGGACGTGGTTAGCTTTCCAGCTGCTAGCCATACATTTTTTAGGTACAAAGTTAATACATTCAAGTTAATTTTTTCGCAAGTTATGCCACACTCAAAGTATATGCAATCTATCCCTCTTCATATTTAAGCTTAATAGTACACTGTACAAGATTACATACAATGAAGCGGTTGAAGTGTCTCGCTCACACTTTTTATGTGTGTGTCAGCGTAGAACTTGTCATTTTTTTTGTTGACCATCGTCTTTTTTATTTTCTTTTTAATGTCAGTACAAGAAACTTTCCAGGGACACAATTGTATAAACAATGGGAATGAAAAATTACACAAAGTAAGAGAAATGACATTCAAAGTGTCAAGACAGTAATTACTTTAAAGCTTAGCACAAATAATCGGATGTTCAGTTCATAATCTGTGGGATGAGACTTTTATAGCACTACTGAAAGTTTTACATTTATAGATTTTACAGATTAGTACATAGTATGTACTTTTATATACGTTATCAGTTATTATACATTGACAGTTGATTCAGTTTAATTGAAATGTAAAATGAGTTTTGTAGTGGAGACACAAAATTTCATTTTTACTCCCTGGGGAAATATGTGGAAAATTGTAGAGTGAAAATAAGTCTTTGCTGTGATTACGAAGGAGACAAAGTAGAGAGCAATTCCCCGTTTTCCTGGAGTTCTTTTATGATATCCAAGCCTCCGACGAGTTCTCCATTAACATAGACTTGTGGATAAGTATGCCAATCTGTAATCAAGTAAATTTTTATTTTAGTAAAATGTCGTCAATATGATTCATGATAAATAAAGTATTGAACAAACAAGTAACTTTTTTACTCACCGGAATATGTTTTAAGGCCTTGGCGGACCTCTTCATCCGAAAGAATATCAAATGTACCAAAACGAATCCTTAAATTTAGAGAAGAAGAACCAATTATGAATTAATCAGAGTCATTTTATACATTCCATGATAATTCCAAGATAATTCATTTTAGATTTTAAAATATACATGACTGCTTACCCTGTATTCTTAATAATTTCAATTATAGCACGACTAAATCCACAACGTGGATTTTCTGGAGTTCCCTTGATGAATAGCGTGACTTTACTGCGGTTGATAAGGCTTTTAAGTTTTTGATCAAGCGTCACAAAAGGCTGAGTTGAACCATTAGCCAATGTAGACTGTGGAGGTGCCGCAGCAGTGCTAGCTGCCGCTTGTTGTGCCAAAGCTTCATGAGCCTGTCTCATCTGAGCTGCAGTTGGAGGTTTCAACTGTCAAATCAAAAATTAAATTCTTCCTGATCGTTTGTCATCATTAATAAAAAAGAACCTTTGTACATGTATATATTGAACTTACGTGTGTCTTCACTTTGTTTGTTAACTCGGCAATCTTAACTCCATCACACTATAAAAAGAAATGGGATATTAACTATACAGTAATAACTCGATCGATATAAACTACCAATCTTGTAATGTTGTAAAAAAGAGAAACTTACACGATCCAAAAACTTGCCCCGTCGAAAATATAAGACTGTAGGAACCGAAATCACCTGAAATTGGTCAATAAAATGTTATACTCACACTTATTTAACTCAAAAATAATTATTAAGAAAAAGGCAGTACTCACATTGTATGTTAGACATACTTCTGGAAAATGTTCTGCTTCTAATTCAGCAAACACAACCTCCTGGAAAGATTTAAAATTAATAAGTACCCTTCATCAAGTACCCTCTCCATAACTCCCATTTACTATTTTTAGTAATTTTTACCTTCAAGTCATTAAGTTCTGAGAGGTCTTTGAGAACATTATTGATGCTTTGGCACTGGGCAGCCCAAGGAGCCATGAAATGCATAATAACTAGGGTGTTAGTCCTTTAAAATTTAAAAAATCAATTAATTAAACTACATGATTACATTGCATTTTTTTACAAAGTTGAACAACAAATGATTCAATGATAATTAAATTAATCTTTGTTACTTACTCAATTGTCTTTAAAAATAGGTCATTATCTCGAACCTGCATGACCACCATTGTAAAGCTTTCTTCTAGATGGTTACGAAAGATTAGTAGCAGAAAACCGTCTACAACTAAAGCTAGTTAGTTAAAAGTCCACGTAAATTTAATCTTAATTTTAATCTTTTTTTTTAATTTTTCAAAAGAGTCTTGGCGCGAACTAAGGTCGCAGAGGTTAGGCTTAGGAATCAGCCCAACCGTTGTTTTTTTTCTCTTTGACAAGCACAATGTAAAGGTGTGGTAGACTAATTTTAATTTTTTTGTTTGTACTTAATTAATAGTTTACCATGTCAACAAAATGTTTAGTGACAACTTTTGCACTATTTTTACTTGTTGGTGGTCAACATTTATTCTCTTCAAAGAGAGATGAAAATGAACTTATATGGTGCACGGTAAATTCTGAGGAGAAAGCCAAATGTCAAGACATTGCAGAATTTTTGAAAAATAACCCACAGTTTGACCGGTTTGGAAGACTCATAAAGTCATTTAATCTTAGTTGTGTGCAGGTATGTAGAATATTATTTTTTAATGTTTAGTCATAATTAATACATCCAATGCAATGTATTAAAAATGAAATGTTGACTTAATGTTGACTCATTTTTATTTTAAAATGTTATTTAGACCTTCAACAAGGATGAGTGTATGGTTTTGATTGACAATGACCAGGCTGACATTACGACCCTGGATCCTGGAGAGGTATTTATGGGAGGACGCTACAATAGTTTAGTTCCCATTCTACAAGAATTGTACAATGTCGAAGGCCTTGGAGAAACTGGAAGACTTTATTCTGTCACTTTAATCAAGAAGAGCTCATCAATATCATCATTAAGAGATTTAAGAGGGAAGCAAGCATGTTTTGGTGGGGTTGGGTCACTTGCCGGTTGGATTGTTCCAGTCAATAGGGTAAAATTTTAAATAATCATATTCATATTTGAAATATTGGGCATTCACTGCATAAAGCATAACTCACTTTTTTATTATTTAACAATTTCAGCTCATGAAGGAGGGTGCAATGGAAATCAAAGATTGCAATAATCATGTGAAATCAGTGACAGAGTATTTTGGGCCATCGTAAGAATATTTACTGTTTAAAAAATTGTCTGTACTTTTACAAGAAAATACTTAGAATCAATGTAAAGTATTGTAATTTATATGTGTACGTATTTTCCTCTCTAGATGTGCTGTAAATTCTTTGTCAAGCAAATACAACCCACTTGGAGATAACTCGGATAAATTATGTCAAATATGTGGAAGTGACCAACCAGGAGTTAAGTGCACAAGTAATGATTTGTACGCTGGTTATCAAGGTGCCATAGCTTGTCTCATGGATCGAGGTGATGTTGCCTTTGTGAAGCATTCATCTGTCCGAGAATTTTTTGATGCAGCTAGAAAAGCAGCTAGCGTTCAAAGCATTTTAAATCAAAATCAAAATAATTCCACTTTGACTGATAATCGACAACTACCATTCCTTTTCAATCAACCAACTACAACAACAGAATATAATCGTTTTGGATTTAATCCAAACTTTAATAATAATCAACAACAACAAGTGGGCCCCAATAACTTCAATTTTTCAAACCCCGATCAAAGAGGCAGAGATTTTGGAAGTTTCAATGATAATAATAATCGAAATTGGAATACCAATAATAATAATAATGGGAATTTCCAAGGATATGACAGAACTGGTAGCTACAATCAATTTTTGGAGAATTATGAACTTCTTTGTCAAGATGGATCACGAAGAAATATTGAAGATTGGAAGAATTGTTTTTGGGACGAATTACCTTCTCATGCAGTTGTGACTTCATCTGGTAAAAGTGTCGTACAGAAGGAACGGTATCAAAAATTTATTGTGAATCTTGACAAAACTTTGATGGATTCTACTCGGGGAGTACCGGGTCAAGGAAGTTTCTCAAACCAGAATTCTTTGACTCCTAAAATCAATTTATTTCACTCTGTTCCCCGTTACGGCAATAGAAGCAATCTCTTATTCCAGGTAAATTAACCACATTCTCATGGGGTATTTATCATATTTAGTATTTTTATTACGCGACGTCTTTTTCCATTTTATGTGTAACATTTAAATATTTGAACCGTTTTTTTAAAATGTTCAGGATGCAACAGTGAGCTTTAAAACTATCAGTGAAGAAGACCAAACATATACAAAGTTTCTTGGAAAAAGTTTGAGTGCCATTATGGAAGGTAAATTATAGTTTTTCTTTTTTTCCATCGGTTTAGTGTGAAAAGATAAAAATGATTTCTTTAGAGACTATTATTAAATGAAAAAATGTTTTAATTCTTTAAATCAACAGTCAGATCCTGTCCAGTTGCAAAAATGACATTATGTGTGACAAGTGAGCCTGAGTTCAATAAATGCATCAAAATGAGAGTAAGAAAATTTCTAACTGTACATAAATAATTTTATTTGTAAAAAGTAAAAGCATTGAATGATTCTAATTTTATTTATCTCTCAATCATTAATGTAGACCGCCCTGAACGCTCAACTACTAAAACCTGAAATGGGTTGTTTGAAGGCATACAGCCAAGTAAATTGTATGGAATCAATTAGAAAAGGGTAAGAAAGACAATATTTTCATCTCACATTATTCTTTATTCACTCACAAAAAATTTTATAAATTATTTATGCTTTATTTCATAGGGATGCAGATGCAGCCGTAATGGATGCAGGCAAGTTCAATTATCTTGATGATACTATCAAGTCCATAATTGTTGTACCTACAACATTTAATTTTATTATGATTTTCTATGTTCACAGGAGATATTTACACTGCTGGCTACATTTATGACTTGATTCCAGTTTTGTCAGAAATTTACAATTTAAAAGCACCCGAGTATTATGCTGTGGCTGTTGCCTACCAAGGGGATGCGGACACGGAACTGACTTATCTAAAAGGTTTGCAGTACTACTCATACGAGTCTTGTGCCTTCTAATTATGAGTTCCCATATTTCTATTAATAATGTATGATTTTCCAATATAGGAAAATATTCCTGTCATACTGGTGTTGGCCACGCAGCAGGCTGGGTTATTCCAATGGCTTACTTGATTTCCAGTGGAAGAATGAGAAATTATGGTTGTGACTCTCTTCTGGCAGCCTCTCAATATTTTACAAAATCCTGTGTACCCGGTGCATTGAGTAGTGAGTATAATTTTGGGGGTCAACACAATAATCTTTGTGATTTGTGCCGAGGATCAAGTTTCTCATATTGTAGTCGACATGCTGGGGAAGACTTTTACGGGGCCACAGGTACTGATTTTTTTATTTCATTTTTTGTTGTTAGTTCAGACAAGACGGAATACACCATAACTTGATCATTTTTCATGTATGGATTAATATTTTTTCATTTTGCGAATGCAGGAGCAATGAGATGTTTAATTGAGGGGTGGGGGCAGGTTGCCTTTGTAAAACATACGACAGTCAGTGAAGTGACAGATGGAAAGCGAAGAGAACATTGGGCTCGGAATACACTTTCTGGCGACTATGAACTACTTTGTCGTGATGGTGAGTTTTTTAAATTGTTGCAAATGATAGTTTCACTTTTTCGACTGCGTAGATACTTTCAAATTAAAAATAATAACGTAAAACTAATAATATACATTTTTTTTAATAAAGGTACTCGAGCTCCAGTGACTGATTATGAACGTTGTAATCTGGGAAAAGTAAAGGCAAATGCTATTGTTATTCGCGGAGGACAGCAGTATAATGAGACAAATGCCAGGGCCATTATCAATTTGTTTTTATATGCACAGCAACTATATGGTAGCAAATTTGAAGATGATTTCAAGTAAGTTCATTTTTCAACACAGCCAAATTAGCTGTTCATATTTCTACATGAAAACAAATTTGTGGGCCGTTTATTTATTCATGTCCTTGGTTTCTGTTTTTAGATTTGCAATGTTTTACTCACCACCACCTTACAGTGACTTGATTTTTCAAGATGCGGCTCAACAACTTCAAATAATACCTTTAGAAGAAAGGAATTATAGAGCTTATCTTGGAAAAAATTTTCTTCGTGCCAGAGCATTAGTCGATTGTAGAGCTTGGGGTAGTCGCCTCGAGTCTCCACATTTTGTTGTCATATTTTTCTTCAGCTTCCTGTTACATATGAGGTGATCTGTATGTCGGTATTCCAATTAGTGTAAAAGTGTATATAAGTATCTGAGTGTCTTTGAAAATAGTTGAAACTTTTACTGAGCTGTCTATCTCGTAAACATTCCGTCCAAGAAAAAAGTTATATAATGACATGTGACAATTTGAGTCCGTCCAAAGAGATGTGTTATTTTATACTTTTATAACGATACATATAGGTTACGAGTCTTCTATTTTGTGTGTGTGAGCTTGTGTTAGGAATATTATTGTTGTAATAGGAGTTATCTCTCTTTTACCAAAGTTACTACAATCTACATAGCAGTAGATTGACACCTAAACACATTCCATGACAAGGCCTGAATCTCTCTTCTAAATATTTGTTAACTCTTTATATATTTGTTTATTTTATATGACTACCATTTAATGGAGAATTTTTATAGAATTTTTATGCTATAGAACAATGTACATGATGAACAAACCCTTTTTTACAGAGTATAACGAGTTATGTTTGAATTTAGGTTTCTAGAAAATGAATTAGTATTAATTAGAATCTCGTCTGCCATCAGAAGATGTTTTTTCTTCCTTCTTAAATATTTAGTTAGTAGTAAATATTTCTGGTACGTGCTCGTACGCCTTTTTATGCATTTGGTATCATAGGGGTAATTATGGCTATAGAAACAGTATGAGTGGGCAATTGACAGTTTGTCCATGGACAAGTATTGTGTAAAATCAATCAACATTGCAGCTCTAATCCAGTGATCAACATGTCTTTTACTACAAGTACTTAATAGGTAACCGTAACGGTAGAGAAATTGATCTTTATTAAGCTTTTATTCAAGAAACTTGAATTTTTTATAGAAAGATAAAGATTTATACTAGGTATATATAAAGATCAAATAAGAACAAATAATACTTGTAAACAGACTTGTAAATTGTAAATGCACACGCTACATATAAATCAAAAGACATATTCTTGTAAATTAATTATTTATGACAAATCATTGTTTGAAAATCAAGTTATTATTTATGACAAGTTGCATGACTTATGAAAAAAATACAATAAACAAATGTGTCATCACAATTCGAATTATTTGCGTGAATTAACTTTGTAGCACTCATTGGTACTTAATGACCAGCGATCACAGTATGTTTATATATTATTACTCTCGACTTGACAGGCTATGTCTATTGGAAGCACCTTTTGGAAATTATGCATAGTTGCTTTGAAATGAACAATTCTAGGATTAGTATAATTAAATTAACCAATGAATAATTAGACGGAAGGCCTTGTTCCAACTCCACCACACATATCCCAGACTACGACCGCAACTTTTCTACTCAGTTCCTCAGCATTGGCTTGAGTATCAGCTTCCGCGTAAACACGAACGATATCTTCAGTTCCAGAAGGCCTAAAATCAACGTATAAAATTTTGTTCATTAACTTGTGCGTAAAATCAATATTAAAAAATATGCATATAAACTAGAACTTTGATTTACCTCACAAAACTTCTACCATTCTTGTACTTCGATGCAATTTCTTCAATCTTGTCTTGAACCCCGGCAGGAGTGACTACTTTTCTTTCGGCGTCGGCAGTGGTTATAATATTTCGATCTGCAACCAAAACTTTGAGCTGACGATTAGGAAGATCCGTGTATTTTGAATCCCAATCTTGTATAGACCAATCTCTGGAATACAAAATTGCTTCGACAGCCAACAAATCCGAAATGGCATCCCCCACTAATGAATTAATGACATTCAAAAATGCAAAGAGCTCTTGAGCAGCCTCATTAGAACTAGATCTTGAAAAAAATAACGAAAAAGCATCACATTAACTTAAAAGTATATCAGTTTAATTCATTTAGGGGTAAAAATTTAGTTCATTTACTTTGCAGCTTCCGTGATGGCTGAAATTGCTTTCGAGCTAAATGCAGCAGTTCCATGACCATTTGCTTCAAAGTAAACTCCAATGTCAAACTTTAACGCTTCCTAAGAAAGAAATCAAACTTGTGATGACAAGTATAATAAAGTTTTTGTGTTACAATATTTTAAATATTGTACACAAAAAATTCAAGCCATATAACTTTCAAATTTATATTACAAAATAAATTAAATACATTACATGATGCAAAAATTTGACGCCCGTATTTGCCCATTTCACTGGAATACCCTAAAGAAAAATTATAGGTACATTATAATATTTAGAATATTTACTTGTAAAATGGCCATATATATGACTTTATTTTACCAAAATATCTTGGATGTAGTTTGTAGAACTTCCATTAGCATAGGCTGTCTGAACAAGTCCCAACTCGAGTGGTAAGCCAGACTTTTTCACTAATTCACCCAAATGTTCGGCAACTAGTGTTGCAATTTTGTCACCATCCAACATGTGAAATTTCTTGTCCTCATCAAAATAAAAGTAAATCAGACGATCTGCGTCACCATCCAGAGATGCATACCGAAGTCCAGTTTCTGGAGTCATAGACTCGGGATTAGTTTGTTGCATTTTCACAAAGTCTGCTCCACACTACAATTAGTATAAAAAATCATAGATACAGAATTTATTTCTCTACTCAATACAGTTTCATTTATGAGTTTTTTATACCTGATGATTGAGACGTCCAGACGTTCCATCATTGACAACCTCAGCTTTGAGTAGCTCTTGTCCTACTTCATGAATCATTTCCGTCATCATTATAGCACCAACTCCATTAGCTCCATCAACTTTTATACCGGGAATGTATCTTGCCTTGGCCGTTTTCTGTAAAAGTAAAATGTTAAGTTAAGCATATGAGACAACAATTATATGGTTTTTTTAATTTTGTTAAATTACTTTATCACATATGCTTCGAAAACCGGATGCCAGTTTTTTGAAATAGCCAGCTCTAGATGATTCTCCAATCGAGCTATCATTCTTGGTTGCCACAAGGTAATGAAGAAGAGGTGTACTCATGATGTCAAAATCAATTACTTCACATCCAATACAGGCAGCTCCGTCAATAGCAGCTTGGGCTAGTGCAGGACAGCTTTTTCTATTAAAAAAATGTCAAAAATTGTTCAAAACCATATACTTATATACCTGGGGAGAATAAATTGACGAGTTAAAAAGCCTAACGACTTTAAATTACCGTGTATCCCGACCCAAATAAACTAAACCCGGACTCTGCCAGTCAACTGAATGAGTTTTAATTAATTTCTCAATAGCCATTGGAAGTTCCTCGTCGCTAAAATTACAAGTTAATGTTAGAACGAACTTAGTGAGGTTAAAAATTATACCCATATCTTTTGAGTCTCAAACCTTTCTTACCTCACATTAGCTATGGCAGTGGCTGCCCTTTCCCATTCAGGATCTAACATTTCACCTAATGGGTCAATCAATTTTGACCCATTATCTGGTTCAGGGTTATGTGAGGCAGTTATCATTACACCAATAGCCGCTGTTTTTATTGAATTAAAAATATTAAAATATTAGTTTGTTTAATTACGAAACGAGCAGTAGCAAAATACGATTCAAAAACAAAAGTACTTAATTATTTAAAACTATTCATTAATACTTAAGTATTGAACTTACCATTATTTTTATTCTTGGATCTTAGTGCAGAAATAATCCCCGCACGAAACATGACATGGTCCAAAAGCTCGGCTCTTGAAAATTGACAACAAACAATTAAAATTAAAAATTTACAAACCATAAAAGATTATTATGTTATGTTGTCAAAAAATTATTAATTACTTGGTCCGGAAACCAGCTGTCCCATAGCCGATAAAAATATCATTCTTCCTCGGATGATTTTTGGCATTGTCAGTTATGTATTGATGTAGTAAAACGTCGGATGGACTGGAATTCATTTTCGTTGTTGAAATAAGGCGTGGATGAGACGTGGAAAAATAACTTTGGTTTCTTGTAAAATTAAAGCCGAAACTAAAAGTAAAACTAACTAGTCTACTAGGCAAGAATCTTGTGAAAAGCACTTTGAAGGCTTTTTAAACTTTCTTTTTCTTCGATCACACTCAAATAATTGCCGTATGTATTATTGACAGATAGTCAATATTGAGTGGAAGGGAAAAGTTACTTCCCTTCTAAAAATAAATTAGGTTAAAGTACCTTAATCTTAATCCACATAAATCAAATGCAAATAAAAAAAATCCCTTTGAATTTGCTGACACTAAACGATAAAGCAAGAAAATCTACAACTGGCTACGTATGAACGTATGATGAATTTTTGTTATGAATTTATGCTTCCTTGCATTTAAATACAATTCTCATTATATTTTTTTATCATTTCAGATTTATTGATATCGATTTGGACGTTTAGAATACGCATAGTTGACTTTGACGCACAAAAGCGAAATTATTTAGTGGGTTATGTATATATTTATAAATTAAATTTTAAATACATCTAATATAAATGAATCAGTAAGATGTGACTGCAGACTCTGAACCTCAATTAGATATCTGAAAATCAAAAAAGGTAATATGTAAGAATTATTCAGATACTTAATTGTGTGTAATTAATGTAGTTTTGAAGTAGGTATGTTATAAAGTATACTTACTTTGCATTCAACACTTGATAAATTTTATTATTTGGACAAATGTTGAGAGCATAATTAATGAATCCTAGCCTCGTCTCATCATCAAGATCCTTTGGATATTTTGCTACTTGAGTGAAGACGTTCCAGCCAGTTTGATAACCTTTTACCTTGATACTGTGACAAGTCTGAGTACAAAATTTCATATCAGATACTGCTAGTCCAGCATTTCCAACCATATCAAGAACGGCACTCTCAGTTTCCTGTTGTTCATCTAATTCTTCAATACGAAGAAATAATGCTAATTTTAATAACTGCTGTGTTTTCTTATAGCCATTCTTCACATTTTCAATTGCTTGCTTTAAAAGTCCAGTTGGATCTTGACATCGTCGTACTACGAGAAGAATAAAAAAATGTATTAAAGTTGGCAATCCCGGAAATCCCAGGTACATAGATCTAGAAAATATAAAGAAGAGTGTTATACCTGTTTGAGGTAGAATATTAAGGTTAAAATCCTTATTGAGCAATTTAACGGCATCCTGTGAACGAGACAAAACATTATAATGAGCATGTTTGAAAATTTTTAGGGTAAAGAATACGATCTGACACTTACAATACGATCGAACATGAGGGTAATATTGGGTTCTTTTGAATTTTCCATTAAATTTAGACAAACTTTGGCTAATTCCATATCTGGATCTGAATAGCTGGATGCAGAATCAAAATATATTTCAGCTGCTTCTAAAATCATCCCTAAACTTTCTTCATAAGGAATAAGGTACAAATAGAGTGCATATGAAGTTGAATAAGCGGTGTCATTCCGTCTTGTAATTTTAAGATTTCCTCTTTCATCCGTTTCTACTTCTGTGGGTGTTTTGTCCAAGAAATTTTTTGCAAGTTTGATCACATCCCCCTGTCCACTCCGAAGTAAGGCGGCTACATAAGCCTACGAAGAGAGACAAAAAGAAGAGCATTGTCATGAAAAGTATTGCTAATAATTAATGTACATTAAAAATAAGTCAAAGCTATTAAATCCTACCTTTTGTATACTACTTTTACACATTAATTAAATTATACTACAATCAAATTCTATAAATATTCTAACACTTGTACACGAAATGTTTTTCTTCTTCTTTTCATCACAATGTCTTAGCACAATAATTATTTTTGGGCCTGGGGTTCAGTTAGTGACAGAAAAGTATCTACTATATTGTCTACACTAGCCATTGCTCCGATACCCGTGTCACCACACATTAAAGTCTTTTCAATGGGTTTGACATAATGATAGCCAAATTGGACTAGTATTTCAATTTGCTGGGCAGTTAAAGGATGATCCCACATTTTTGTATTCATGGCTGGACAAAACATAACTTTCTTCTGTTCATTCTTCAAGTCCCAGGCTCTCAATACACAAGTCAGTAAATTATCACACATACCAGAAGAAATTTTAGCTAAAGTATTGGCGTCTAAAGGAGCTAAAATTAATACATCTGCCCATTTCCCCAAATCAATGTGAAGAACTGGATCACCTCTAACATTCCACTTTGACCACTCATCATGGTCTGTATAAATTTTTGTTGTCTTCTCTTCTCCAACCTTCAATGAACTACAGGATACTTCTTCTGGTTTGAAAAATTTTAGGGCCTTTTCTGTAGGAACAATTATAATTTCATCCACTTCTATAGAGGAACTTTGATTAGTTAATAGTTTTTTTGTCAGTTCGGGAATTTTAATTGCAGCCACACTTCCAGTGACTCCAAGCAAGACTTTCACTTTTGTTTTAGTTGACGAGGATTCTGGACCCTTGTCATCACAGCTACTGCTACAACTACAACTCATATTAATATTCTGATTTTAAATTTTTAATATTAATCCTTCTTCTTTTCCTCAGTCTTGGTTTCTTGTTGTTTTTCGGCCAAATCAGTATAACCCAATTCATCTAAACTGTGTTCACTCATGAGTTCATTTTCCATTCTACACTTGAAATATTCCAGGGCAGGCTCACGACACTTTTCATTTTTACGCTCATTTTCGACCAAACACCTCATGTACGACACCATGAAGTTTTTACACAAATTCTCTCTGTCTAATCTAAAACTTCCTCTTTGTGGTGGAGTTGGCTTGAAAAGTTTTTGACCAAAAGTAAAAGAACTCATGATGCACAGACTTATTTCAACAAATATGTAGAGTTAATGACAGTGTGACAATTTAAAATGTTATTTAAATTAAAACTACAAATTTTTGGAAAAAAAATAATTCGCCGAGCTTGACTTTCGCGGATGGGTGCAAGTATGACTACATGTACTCGTATACATGACAAATAAAAAATCAAAATTATGACAAAATTTCGTACCATGTAACATTTTTCGACTTCAAATTTATGAAAAATCTTCTTGTGGAGATCCAGCATGTCATACAACAAAGTCTTCCACTCATTGACCTTCAATGGAGGAGTCCTGAGTAAAAAATTAAAATGTCATATATATTTTTAATCCATGGAATACTTGAGACTGAAAAATAATGAAAAAATGCTTAAACTTACTTTTTGTTAGCACCGTGACATAATTTTTCAAAGAACACAGCTATTTCATCCAAATTATCAGCCATATATGGAATGGTTTTGAGAGAATAAGGCATGTTATATTTTTCCAATATTTGGACGGCATGATAATGAAGTTCCAGTTCATCAATTGCATCATGAAGTTTGTACAATTCAGTATTGTTAATGTTACCAAATCCACGGTCAGGTAAACATCCCAATAATGCCAAAATATTTTCATTTTGTTTTGGATTTTTACAGGCATAGATACAGTTATAAGCAAGTTTCATCACATCACAAATATCCGAAATTATAGGATCCGCAGTTTCTCTTTTTGAATTCTCGAATATCTAAATTAAGCATAGACAGAGTATAAATAATCATGAAATAGAAAGGAATACATGTTAAAAGTTTGTATGAGATTGTTCTCCTTACTCGAAGTGGAAGCTTCAAGTCTACTTGAGACTTGTTGATCAGGTACTGATTCATCAAGGCAAATTTTGTGCCAGGTTCTCTTCTATCACAATTATCCAAAAACGGCAAAGCATAAATTCTAAAGTTATCCACAAATGCTTCTTCTGTAGCCTACACAAAGAAACCAAGAATTTTGTTAATCATTTCACCCCTGAGTATGTCATCTAATAATTTAGGTGTTACTATAAATTAATAAACTCACTGTTGACATTAAAAGTTCTAGTCTTTCAATGTTGGAAAGCTGCTCAAGTTTTTGCAAAGTCATATCTTGGACTCCAATTTCATAAACTAATATCTCCACTGTTTCCAAATTTTGTACCATGTTTCTCAACTTCTGCAAACATATAACAGATAGTAGTGTTATTAAAATTACTTTTCACTTGATATTTCTCATGAGATAATTTAATTTTAAATAATATACCAAAATATTTTGTTCGACTCCAAGTCTGGCTAGTTCTAATGCCAAATTGGTTAGTCCTGTCATGGACTCAATTTCCTTCACTCTATTTTCATACCAAAGGTAAATAAATTCTGGTGTGTGTGGTTCTTCATAGCCTGCAAGCTCATTGACCGCATCAAAATCAACTACATTAAAACCATCACTCCAATCCTTTTCTTTTGTAGCAATTTCATCCCAAAACAGTACTTGACCATCAAGACTGAGCTCAGGCAAAAAATCCCTAAAAAATTAAAGGAATATATTTACTATACAATTGTCATAATTCGAAACTACAGAATAAAAAAAAAGAAACAAGTGTGCGAACCTGTAATTATGTGGAGAAGTTGTCTCACAGAAACTTGAGAGAACAAGGAGGTAAAACGGTGATATGTCGGCCCAATGATTTGTAAGCATAATTTTTAGACAACTTATGTTACTATTTCTGGCCATGTCAATACAAGATTCTAGAACACTTCGATTCCTTAATTTGGCATATGCAGTCTTGTCATAATTTGCTTCAGATAGTAAAGGTCCTTCAACAATCATCTAAATGTCCATATTAAAATTCATTAATTTGCATGATTTTGTATAGTGTGCTACATCAACTTTGATTGAGTAAAAAAAATATTGTGAACCTCATAAGTGTTTAGCATGTCCAAAAAATGTAGAAATTGTTTTCGATAACCCACAAGTCGCTTTACTTCTAAATCATTTTTGTCGAGCAAAGATAAGTACTCGTCTTCAGAAATATCCAAATCATCAGGTGCCCAAAGTATAAAAAGTCCTTTATCTCTTTCTGTAAAAATTTACAAATACGCGTCGTTAATTGGTACCAAACTACAACATAGATTCAAACTGATTATATGTTTGACAAAATAATCATACTTTGACTTATGGTGACTGCAGCAGTTAAATCAGTCCCTTTAAGACCAAACTCTAATAGTTGTCTTGCAGCGTCAATGCCACTGGGTACTCTTTCTAAGCACTCCTGGAGGACCCAATTTCTCTTGGTAATTTTGGCCTAAACATAATCAAAATAATAATTAATCTCTTTTCTATAAATTGCATAAACTAACAATAAACATATTTAGAACTCACCAAATATCCTTAATTGAACGACTTGTAACCGGATGTCTAGTCCATCTTCTTTGATGCACTAAATCACTATCCAGCTTGTAGACTTTTGGGAAATCCAAGGCCTCACCATATTCTTCAGCATCAATTTTACGATGAAATAATTCTACTGGAGTACTACTTCTTACATTAAATATACGATTAGTTTCTATCCAAGTATGGCACTTTCTCTTCCGTTTTCTTGGGGGTCTAAATCTTTCACTGTCAGTCATCCAAAATAAAACTTCTTGGTAAATTACAGGAAGCCAAAAAAATTTGGACGGAACCACCTCCATGTCACTCGCTGAAGACTCGTTCATTTCTTCTCCTTTCATTTTCAAATCACATTCCAAGGCAAAGAATCCCTTGTCAAAGCGAGGAGAGACATATACAGGACTATTATGGAAAAAGAAAAAATAAAAGTTAAAAGATATTACACGATAAGACAAAAAATTCTAACTATGCAAGCTATGTTTCAAATATGCATTACCTTTCGAAATGTTCTGGAGAATCCCCCAGAATATTTTTGGAAGGTACTAGTTCATTGACAGAGCAGAGAGAAACACTTCCATTTGACCTTGATATTATCACATACTAAAAAAAGGGAAAAAACATTCGTGAACATCATTTTTTAAAAATAATCTTTAGACAAATAAAAGTCTAAAATTACCTTATCATTCCACCAATTGATATCAAAAGGATAAAATCTCCACGGGTCAATGGGCTTGTTCTGTGACCGATTAAAGACGACTCTCCATTGTTTATTAAAGCGTGAATTTTCAGCATTGTGTTGAAACTGAGACTTGAGAGGCCAAAGTTGATGTAACTTTAATGATGGCAAGTGCCAAACTGAAATAGTTCCAGTAGAATGAAGGGCCGCGGCAAATTTTTCATTTCTTGATAAGGTAATTCTGAATATTGTATCCTAATAAAAATTATCATTATTATTTTCGTGCAACGTGTAAAATAAACAAATATTATGCTTACGTCTGTTGACTTTGGGGTGGGATATACGGCAGACAATGCCATTGTCCACAAATTACGTGTATCCATCCGAAGTTCTTGTTGAGGAACAGTAAATACAATTCTGTAGTACGGATGGTCATTTAATAGACGCCACGCTGTGATTCCATGGGCAAGATTTTTCTCGTTTTAAAATTAACAACATTTAAATAAGAATTGAGTTTGGAAAATTTTCATGATGTAACTGTTACCTTTGATGTTGTTAAATCCTTTCCAATTTCAATTATTCCACACACTAAAATCATGGAATTTGTACTTGAATAAGTTACTGCTGAGGTTCCATGTGGATAATAACGATGAAACGAGACATCATGATGTAAGGTCATTGTATCAGAATTTGTTTGCCGAAAGCTTTTAATGACTCCTTTTCTGTCTACAGCTACCAGTTCATTTGGACTTGCATAAACAAAAGAAACAGGTGATTATTTTTTATACCCACCCAATTAATTAAAAAATGTAATTAATTATAATTACTGTGCTGTTTTTCTAACTCTCTCATCAACAAAAAATAGTCCAGTCAATACATTCTCCAACGAGAAGGGAGCAGGCAATATATCTTCAATTGGTTGAGGTAAAAGTCTTACAAAACATATTTGAGTGGCCATTACATCAAAAAATAAAATTTGACCATTTGTTAATGAAACAGCTAATAATGATCCATCTTCATTCCAAGTCATACAACGAAAATTTGGATACAAATCTTTGACAACTAAACGTAAACAAATAGAACACGTTAATTATTTCAAGTTTAATGTTGCAAATTTTTAGTGTCAATACGTCAATAGTATATAATTTACCATTATTTTTGCCTATACAAGAGCCGAAATTATCTCGGTTAGATCTCGTCTCCAACGAAGTTGTTCCAAGTATCGCAATAATTTTTCCATCTGGAGTATTGGAAAATTTCCATGAAGGACCCAAAGATAAAAGCCTAAAATTATTTTTTAATACTCAATATTGTATCCAATTATGACCACCTTTAATTTATTAAGCTTATAGGTAAACTCAATTACCATGTGACAGTGTCATGTACTGTGACTCTAGACCTCATAAATGAAGTTGGATTGACTCTAGAAATGACTGAACTGCATTTCTCAGGTAAAGTCATCAGTGGTTTGTCCTCCTACATTTTAATTATCAACATATTAAAAGAATTCTTTTCAAATTAAGTACTATTTAATAAATTAAAAATTATTATTACCTCTATTTCGTCTTTCCATTCTGAGCAACATATTAACTCGTACAAAATTGATCCTTTAAATTCGTCTGTCATTTTCTAAAACAACACACAAATCACAAAAAACTCCAATAAATTAATCTAGTAAAAAATCCATATGTACACATACTAGTCCTGTCTACCCTACAACTCAACTAGCTAAATATAAATGAAAAACTTTCAACTATTCCAAAAAATACACCGGAACATATTTTTCTTTCAAAAATTTTTTTTGACAATTTTTTGAATTTGTTTTTTCGAGGCCTTTTCTCCGCCATCTCAATCTCAATGTATAGGGTCACTACTATGGTTGTTTCCTTTGTCTCCAAACCGTTGTGTCAAAGTTCATGTTAAATTTCTGTCAATTTGATTGAGCTCATAAGACTCGAAAAAGTGTACTTTACACTATAACCCTTGCAAAGAGAGAGAGAGAGAGAGAGAGAGGGGATTGAGTGGCAAATGTCACACGTAGGGATTTGTCCGTCAACGATTCTATAAAACCCTCATCCTCGTCAATAATTAAACGGGCCCCTATCATCTTCCCTCTTATCAACCTACTAATACATCATTATTTATTTCATTCAATCTTGAAAGGTTTTGATCCAAAATATGTCATCTTTAGAGAGAGAGTCCCATACACAGACCATGATGGACACAAGAAAGATTCAAAAGGGGGATTTTTCTGTCTATTGGCGTTTCTTGTGATTACGTTTGGTAACACGGATGACGAATAGGTCCCTTAATTTGTACACCCTCTGATTTTTTTCTATGGCCTCCTAATTACTTCCCCTCAATAATAATAATTATCCAACTCTCTCTCTTGTATCCTCCACTTCCCACATATGTTGTAAAGCCTTCCTCCATTTTTTTTGATGATTCATTCAACTACAAGTAGTCCAATTATATATACCAATACACTTTTCTAGGGAGGATGGACTTTGCTCAAAGGACCATAAAAGTTCACAATCTTCCTACCAAGCAAATTTTTTCCCTTTCCTCCCTTATCAACACTCTCTTCCAATGAACTAAGCTACATTTAATACAATTTGCATTTAATTTTATTTCTCTTCCATTTGGAAATCCTTTTCAAACTTTTCTTATTGGACAAAAAAAAACGTTCCAACTCCAAAAATATTTGAAGCCTACATATAAAATGAAAAGTTGAAAATCAATTTTTATGAAATATTTCCTCCAAGTCAGCATACTTTTTCATATATAAGTCTGTAGTACTGATATTAAAAATGATGGAAATATTCACCCACAAAAAGAAAAAAGAAAAAAACAAAAATAGTTTGCAAAAACCATACATTTCCTTTTCTATTCAAGTTGAGGCTATCTTTTTTTTCAAGACCCAGATGAATAGCCTCATACAAAGATGAAAATATATTGTATGGTATGGAACGCAAAAAAACATTTCTGAATAAAAAAGAGCACCCTACTTTCAATATTATATTTTCTATCCAAGTGTGTAATACTCATACTCAAATATAAATGGATTGTCCATATGGAAATACATTGGCTGTACATCTCTAGTAATAAAAAATTATTTTTTTTCTCCTCATATGATTGACTATAAGGTATGAATTTTATAGGGTGAGAGAATCTCTCTGGAAAAAAAATGGGAAAAGGGGGATGAATGATGGTGGAGAAGAATAATCCGTCTTCATAGAGATTATCAAAAATCATATTTCATGCACTTGTGTCTGTCTATATTTGAGTGAGGCCGTGGCACGTGTTGACACTCGGATTGAAAAATACATGCCGCCCCAAAAAAACTCATTGTTTGCTCTCTCTCTCTCTCTTCCGTATTGTTATTGTTTCCAACATATTTTCATATATAAATTTCTCTCTTGATTATTGTCATTGCCGCCATATGTACGTAGTCAATATTAATACATAAGATTAGAATATTTCACAGAGAGAGAGAGAGGGGTCTAGGGAATTCATCCTCATTTCACACTGGGAGGAAGGCAAGGATTAAAAGATTAAAATTAATGTGCAGAATGTGAGGCATTGTGAGAGAGTGAACTGTTACAAGGACTTGTGGGCTCAAGCTTTTGCAAACTTTTCCGGATTACACTCTTTTCCTACCAACTCTCAAGAACTGAGGTCGTTCAAATTCAATTCAAAATCCAAAAAAAGACACCCGCGTACAACCCTTCTCCCTACTGTACAATATGTATATGTCTAAGCTATTAATGAGGCACACGCTTCAACTTTATTAAATAGTTGATTGTTTACATTAAAAACTCTATTCATCCTTCTAAAAACCCCCGGTCGTAATTATCACTGTATTCACTCGTCCGCAGTGTAGGCACAAGTCTCTTTTTTTTGAATTTTTTATTGAGAAATCTCTGACTTAATTTTTTTCCTGTGGTTGGTGGTTGGTAGTTGATAGTCATAATTTTAAAAAAAATGAAGGGGGCCTGCTGAATTTTTTTTCCAAAAAGGCAGATTAAAATTTAATATAAATTATTACATAAATACCTTCCAGCTCTAATAAAATGGAACCAGGAACTCACTTCATCCATGAAATAACTTTGTAGTTGTCCCCTCCTCCTCTTAAAAGAAAACCCACAAAGTGAGGATAGAATGAGAGAAAAATATCATAAAATTGCTGGTATATTTTACCATCCCCTCCGTCTGTATTAAATGGAAGAGAGAGAGAGAGAGAGTCAAATAATATTGTAATTTGTTTCTGGGACTGCCCGCGGAAAAGTTGCAAGTGAACTAGTGGGGAAGTTTAGGAGAGAGCGAGTGACAAGGGTTTGACCGTAGGTTGACAGCTCGAGATCCGGATCTTGACATAACATATTGCTCTTGGTTACACTTGTACATATTAGACCGCATGAAATGAGCCCATAGTCTATATAAACTCATATGAGAGAGTTGAGACTCTCGACACTCAACTTACGATTAGATTGGCATGGGGAATCGAACTAATAAGAGTCGGAGCAGGGATTTTTTTTGAATCAAGTCCACCATTTTCTCTATTGACAATGGCAAATAAGTTTCCTCTTCATCTTGTTGCGCCTCTTCCTTCTTCTTCTTCTCTCTCTCTACACTGTATATACAGAGATTGTATGCCTATGCTAAATTCAAAGTACACAGATGTGAATCTTATTGGAGACAAGACTTATTTGAGAGAGAGCTTAGATGGGATACCCATATAAAAATATAACAAGTTTCCTCTATAGATACATTTGTACATTGTATTTATCACAAGGAAGATCAAATCGGAGAATCAGAATGAGAGGATGACGGTCCTCGTATGTAGCATTACAGATATTATTGCCCCTTTTTTTCTGCTGATACAAAAATAGTAGACTAGGGGGTGAAATGTAAAATAGGAGACGTTTTCTCTATACTTTTCCTATTATTCTACTTATTCATGATCATCACAAACTTTTCTAGTCCTGTCCTCTCTCTCTCTTGTATACAGATATATATTTAACAGACGATGGAGTCAGTCAGTCAACCCGATTTCGTTTCATATTGCATCTGTGTGACGTTTTTGTTGTCACTCTCTTCCTCCTCCTTGTCCTTCCCTTTTGCAAAATGTTTCTCTCTCTCTGATCGTCCTCCTCTACTTTGTAAAAGTAAATCCCATGGGGAAGGAAGGAGCAACTCTAGTGAAAAGTGGAAAAAGAGGAGACTTTCAGTTTGAGAGAGTACTGAATGACATAAGAATTGAGTTGATGACTCATGGAATTCCCTCTCTCTCTCTCTTCATTTTACTTTTACATGAAAGCGAGAGTCTCATCCCTTTTCTACACTCAAGATTTATAAGCTTTATTTTTATATGTACATGTACCTGCCTATATTTGTCATGTGAAAGGATTGTAAACATTTTAAAAGTTTCTCAATGAGTAATTATTTTACTGGTTTTAAATATATTACTAAACTTACTTACAAAACATAAGATATACAAGCTAATTAAATGGATGAACCTTGTCCTTGTTCACCTCCTCTCCAGTCTAGTTTTCCTCCATATATTTCTTCAAGTTGATTTTAATTGTTAAAATGACAAATTCCATTTAAAACCAATTGTTTATTGTAAATTTACAGTCTCCGTGTACGTATCTGTACCTCAGCCAAAATTTGTCCTTTATTTTGCCTATAATTTATTTTGATTACATTTCCTGGCTTTTGTAGTTAAGACAAGGAAAAAGAGAGAGAGAGAGACTCAAAGTCAAGGATGGATTCATTAAATGAGAAATGAGATTCCTTATTTTAATTATGCAATGTATATACACTAAAGAGAGAAAGAGGGGAGTTGTTGTTATTCAAAATGGTCACAGTTTCTCTCTCTCTTGTACTACTCATAAAACCAAATGCCATGTATTTAAATGTACCAAAAAACCCAACCCATTATGGCCCATGAAAATGTCAATGGATGAGACCGCACTCATTCCACTCTCATAGACCTACCACACCACAACCAAAAAATTTGATACATATCAACAGCCATTGTGTAACACTTTACGAGTATAATGTGTTATACTCTTTTTACATATGTATTCTTGCTTGAGTGAATAAAAGGACCATTTTGTTCTTTTTTTGGCGTATTTTTAATAACATTCACACCAAACACAACGAAAACTGTCTATCCCTCGTCTCTCTCTCTCTCTCTCTCTCTCTCTCTCTCTCTGTGTGTGTGTGTGTGTTGGTGCCTTTTCATCTCCCTCCTTTGACAGTGTTGACATGCCACGGAAGCAGGACTCGAATCTTGTCTCTTGTAATCTATTTCTTTCCCTAACCCTTTTTTTCTGTATATAAAAATTACAATACAAATCTCATACATACTCAACAGAGATCACAGCAGTTGGTGCTAGAGGCTGACATGCAATCTGTAGTCCCAAAAAAAGAAGGGGCAAATTGTTCGAGGAGATTCACGCCTCTACTAAACAAAGAGGGGGACATGGGATATTACATAATAAAGATAATTACTCTGTAATAGCCAAAGTACCAGGAAAATTACCAACTAACTGTATAAAATGAAACAAAATCCATTGTAGAAATAAAATCACACAATCTCAGGCACAGGCAACATTACGAGAGAGAGAGAGAGAGGGAACAATTACGATACAAAGCGCGATTATAACGAGAGCTGAGATGAATTCATAATGACTTGATAAATAAGAAGACTACCCCTGGAATATATGATAAATTGGAAGGTATGGCAAATAATAAAAGACTATATAACTCTAACATTAGTGATACTACACACACACACACGAGATCCGATGGCACGATAAGATTGCAATAAAATCGCCGGCAGTCTAGGTGAAAATCCGATTATTTATGGTGGAGACTGAACTGAGAGAACAAGTGAGAGAGGGGGATGGTTAGGGTTGGAAAAGAAGGAGCTGGATCTCTGAAAATGTTCATTCATAGAATATTTTTTAGAGGAGGAACACTAGGTATTGTTAGTCGTATGTTGGTGGGATGGCACGTGAGTGTTGTCACTTTGAGTTTAAAGCTTACACTCAAGTACACTCCTCCTTGGTATAATTCTCTTTAAAAAAGAGTCTTAAAAATTTACCCTCTGTCGCCTTTGTAGAATCTTCTCCTCTCTCTCTTCTCTTTTGCAAAGGAAAAATCTCTCCAAGCTCTTGAGGTTTTTCATTATTGGCCCCTCTCTCCCTCCACTCGAGGCTTGAGCTTCTCATTTCTAGAATCTATGCATCCTTACACTTTCAAGAGTGAGAGAATCGTCAAGTTAAATCTAATTTTTGGTGATGCATTCGTTGGGATGACGAAGATTTTCTCCCTCCTCTCTCTCTCTGTATGAAGATAAGGTTTTTCCTTCAAAAGGAGGCAGAGGCACACTGTAGAGAATCCAATTTCAAGCTCGTAATGAGGGTGAGAGTGGGGGTTTGTTGCTCGTTGGATTTTGGGGAAGGGTGCTTTCCATGTCCTTATCATTGAAAACTTTTTTCATAGAACCATGGGGTGTGCTCTTTGAATTTTGTCATACATACACAAATGCAATAGATAATACAAGACTTGACACGTCAGACACTCCGAACCATATAAAACACCCCAGTGTCACTATCATTCTCTCGTATTTATCAAACAAGGGGATTATTTATGCATATCAACTATTTTCCCTCTATATTCCCTACAAAATAAAAATTCAGGTATCAAACTCCTTCAACTCCTCAACGTTAAAATTTCATTTTCAAGATTCAGACGAGCGGAAGAGACAGGAAAAGTGGAGCAATTTCCTGTCTTTTTTTCTCTTCTTGAGGTCCAAACTCATGCAGCATGGACAATGGGCATAATATCTGTATCTGTATTTATTTTTAAATGTGGTTCCAGGGTACAGATAGTCTAATAACCGTACATTGTCATTGTCCATTTTATGCACGAATGTACATGCAAAATTACCTTGTCTCGTTATTTCCTGGTTATTCTTGACCATGTTTTTTTTGAAATCCATGAAACCAAAAATATAAGGACTGTACAGACATTACAGATATACGTATAGTACATTTCTTGTTTCTGATCTAGTTATATTTTTTGCATTAAAAATATTCTACCTTTTTCTTGTCCATTTGTACTCGAATAATGTTCAAACAGAAGGAATAGAAAATCTTTTTTTTGTCAAGGGAATGACATTTCCCCTTGTAATATAATAGAGTTCGTGTTGTACATGGACGGGAGGAGAGTAGGAGTAGAGACTGGAAGAGAAAATAGAATCAGAAGACCTCCTGGTCGTAATAGGTTATTGATGGAATCATAGGATAGAAATGTCAATGGGTACCGGGTAACATTTCTCATATCACCATTCCCTCTCTCTTTCCTGTACGTGTTGGTTGGAAGCTAGATGGATAGGATTGGGAAATATGTATATATATATAATTCTTCTTTTTTTACTTTATATATACAACTTTTTTTGGACATTGTTGAGAAGAATAGGTAATAAGTTGGGCTCTCTCTCTCTGTGTAGATATATAATAGACACAGTTATATAGAATACGTGTGCGTGTGTATGTGTATCAAAAGGGATTTTCCCTAGAGATCAATTTTAGGTCTTTGGTGGATTCAGCTTATGTTCTTCCCTTGTAACCCAATGGATACGAAATGTCCGCTTCCTTGGGTCTTTTGCACACAATCTCACTTCCATCTTCCATCCCCAGCACAACTGCAAGACAGAGATAATTCAGAAATTGCGATATTCTCATCCACTACCCCCCTTTTTCTCTCTCTCTCTCTCTCATCATTCCTTTAGACATAAGCTCATACTCTCTCTATAAATAAATGATGGTGTGTTATATTGTGAGTAAATATCTCTTTTCTCTCGTGTATATAATATATCCCCAGTGATTTTGAAGAAAATGTTCCATTTAAAATTATATCTCTTTAGTGAACTTGTATTGTACATAGTTATTATTAGTATTACAGTAAAATCCTAGGCAGAGTCCAAGCGATGAGGATTTTACACTCATCTCCCTTTTCCCAAACATTGGACACATCTCTCTCTCTCTCTCGTTATCATTCCAACATTCTAACATTATGATTGTAGTTTGGGTCAGTTCCAGAGAGAGAGAGAGTTTGATATTGTAAATTCCAAAACTTGCTGGCTAGCTAGAAAATTTTTGGGACTGGAGGCATTTGCCCATAAGATAAGATGTGAATTTAATAGAGAGTAAATCGAAGGGAACCATCATTATCATGATGTTTCATACTTTTTCAACACGTTTACTATTAGATTAGAGACGAGTCTCTCTCTCTCTCTCTCTCTAGTGGAAATTGCGTAAGTGGAAATGAGAGAGGATGAGTCACAACATTTTCCCTTGTTATGGTATAAGGAAAGCTCCTGCGTGGAGGTTTTGATGGTTGTATAATATATAAATAAATATAAAATTGAATCCTTAAATGTAAGTTTGATGGTCAGTTTAATCAAGTGGAGGGGAGGAGGAGGGACTCTTTGTCTACATCCATAGACTACAGAGAAATTTTATGATGTGAAAGTACTTTTGTATATTTCATGTGTATAATACATATATCCTTAGATTGTCATTGTACCTCCATGTTTGTGGTGAATTTTCTCCTCTCTGTAATAGAATTTCATGTACAGTACAGATATTATGCTATCAAAAGGTTTCCCTTCACAACAGAGACAGGAGTACATATACATAAATGTGTAAGACATAAATTGTCCAGTTGCAGATGCAACTGCACTCTTGCTTATGGGGTAGGGGGTACGTATGCACACACAGCCACAGCCATAGACAGAGAGAGAGAGGATGGAGGGTTGAATAGGATTATAATAGAAAATGAAAATGAGAATATTTTGGAACACATCAAGGGCAATGGGACTGACATTGACTTTGTCTTTTTATGGACATGGTAAATTGTTGAGGGTAAAAGTTTTGCAAGATGAGAAAGAGGGAGGTTGTTTTTGGAACATGAAATAATGATACCCAAGATGACAATTAAAACCATTTTGCACCCTTGTTCTCAATACAAAGATCCCAACCCTGGTTCATCTCCATCATGTTATGTTACATAACGTACATACATAGGATCTACCAACAAAAAGTAGATGAGGGGAAAGAAGAACATTGTCTATTTGAGAATCTAATTTTATTCAAACAATTTTATATTACACAAGATATTATTTTGTATTGTATTCTCACCAGTCACAATCGGGAATGAGACACTTGAAACCCATTAAATGAAAATGTAATGATATGTACTTGAATTCAAATGAAAGTCAAGTAGATAAAATGGAAAAATGAGAGAGAGACAAAAAAAGACAAAAGTCAATTTAAAATTCTTTCAATTGTCCTCCTTTTCCTGTCATTTTCCTATTTCGAGAAAATATATTCTAGTTGAAAATGAAATCTATGAGAAAAGCTCCTTGATGACCCTGAAAGAGAGAGAGAGAGAGATGGAGATGACTATTATTTACTCAAGTCGAAACCAAATGAAGCAAACTCGTCTCTTGATTCTTATTCATACATTTTTATGGTGAATGCACATTATTGGTTAAATTATGAATGTGCATTTACATTTTATCATTAGCTTCCATGAAAATCTATTAGTGATGCACTATGCATCATATTCACTCTACAAAAAGTTCTTGTTCATCTTTTCAGGGGGAATCCCCTTCTTTCTACATGTACAACAGTGATGATGATGGGTGAAGACATTAAACAATATTGTACAAGAGAGAGAGTGTGTGTGAATGGGAAGGGAGTTTAGAAGCATATTTCTCATGCCATCATATTTTCAAGTGTACAGATACTACTAGAACTGTATGTGACTCATTCTGCATGAGAAAATTCATAATTTCCTTTTCTAAGCTAATATTTTTCCTACCCTCCAATTCTTCATTCTCTCTCTCTCTCTCTCACTTCCTATTCTTTGTATTAAGCTGCGTTTCCATAGCTCAGCGAGAGCGAGAAAATAACAAGCGAGAACGATTTTTTTTATTTTTCGACAAAGTTATGAAAATCGCTTGCATGGTTCTCGCTCTCGCTCTCTAGGTTTATCTCTTTGTAATTCACATAGAAAGAGAGCGAGAAAGAGAGAGAGAGAGAGAAATTTATAAAATTTTGACCCTGAAAAGTTGTACATTTATTTTGTTGAATTCTTTTGAAAATGAACTCAAAATTTAGAAAACTACTGGCCATACATTTGCGAACTCTTATTATGTGTAAGATGGTTTTAATAAATCGCCATAAGAGAAAATGGTGGGTTCACCCTACATGAAAAACGAGAGATCAACGTTTTTCTTTTTCTTGTCTCTTTTCTTCTTCCAATTTGCGTTTCGCTTCTTCTTTCAGTATCTTTTCCTCTTCATGTGTGCGCTTTGCTTCTTCCTTCAATCTTTTTTCTCTGCTCTTCACTTGATAAGGTCAGTACTGACCTTAACAATTTATACGTAGTAATTGTTTTCACTTTTCCACTACAATTTTTCTCCTTAAATCCATCTTTTTCCCACTTTTTTGGGACATTATTCCCCAAGAATATTTTTAGATAATTAAAATTGACCTAGAAAACGAAATGCAAGTTCTCTCTCTGCCAATATCTGAAAAATCTCGCTACTGAAAAAATCTCTGGCTATGTAAAGTATAAAGAGAGAGAGATTTTTGTTTTTGTCGAAAAATAAAAAAAATCTCTCTCGCTTGTTATTTTCTCGCTCTCGCTGAGCTATGGAAACGCAGCTTTATGTACGAAAATAAATATTCACGCGTGCTGCTCTGAGGTTACCTCCTGTAGATCCCCAAATGGACCAGAGGCAACTCTCCTCATATTTCCACCCTCTCTCTCTCTCTCTCTTGTCTACTCTCATCGCCACTGTCTGTATGATGATCCGTGTCTCTACATTTAAAATGAAGGAGGAAGTAGCCAAGAGAAAATGACGATTATTTGCCTCTCATAATGATCCTCATGGAAAATATGGATCCCTTATTATGGCTCATGTGTTGTGCTCTTTATTTTTCAGTGTATGAAAAGTGGAAGATTTTTAGATGCTGGAGACTGGAGTTGGGGAGGATGATCAATTCAAGAGATACTCTTATGAGCCACGTGCCCTGTACCATTTCAAACTGTCCTCATCACGTGTCTCTCTCTATTGTTGACTCCATTTGACACCCTTGGGAAGTACTTGAGCACTTGAGAATATTGGCCACCATTATTTATCATGGTCCATGTTGATCCGTCAAAAATGATTGTTTGTGTACCAACTAACACACACGAAACCGTGAACCATGACGTGGGTCCTTTTTTTCAGTTTTTACATCAAGTGAATTGAATAATACATTGAAATTGATTCGACTACATAAATCATTCATTAATTTTAAATGAGGTCCATCTAACAGATACGCAGATACAGATTGTACCACTACATATAATACTGATGGGAATAGAAAATTATCACATGAAATTCATTATTTATTTTAATTATGATTCTCCACTCCCATTCCATTCCATTCTATAAATTAAATTAATAATAATTATACAATTTTCTCTTAATTATTTTTACCCCCTTCATTATCATTCCCATTTCATTAAATAGTAATTAATATGGGAGTGGATTGAGTAGCGGAAAAAAATGGATTTGTGTGGGACTTTAAATTCATGGAAAATATTGTTGGTTGGATGAAGAATGAGGAATAATGGAGATGGAGAGAGAGAGAGACAATGAAGGCATTTTAATACCAAAGGGGGGAGAAAAGACCTTTTAAGCCTTTAGCCTTTGTGTACAATATTTGAATGTGATGGTGTTTTTGGGTGACGAAATAATTTTCTAGACAAGGAAATTTTCTCTCTCTCATCCCTAGGTCATTCATTATTTTAAAATCTAGTGTAGAGAGACAAGTGGATCAGAGTCACTTTTGAATACAGTTGTCTCTATACATATATATATATATATATATATGTAGTATGCCTTTAAAATGATTCATTCATTTGGAAATTAGAGTTTGAAGAAGCAAGAGAATTTTCATGAGAAGCTACCAGATGCTTCCACCTCATTTACATTTACTTCCGTGGCCCCTACTGTATAAAATAGTAGCAAGAATTTTGTATCACTTGCCTACTATGAGATAGTTCAAGTCATTCTTTTGTATATACATTCTTGACAAATTCCCCATCTCTAGCCATTTTCATATCTCTCTCTCTCCCTTTTGGTTGGATAGAGAGAGAGAGAATATGGAAAATATTATAACACAAAAGGTTTTAGCTTTTGAAAAGGAGATAATGGATGCAAATTATTGCAAATATTTGAATTTCCTTTATTACCTGGAAATTTACACTGTAGCTTCTGCATTTTAATGGAGCACAATGTTCAACTTTTGCTCTTGCCTTTTTCCTCCTTTCCTCAAGGACTCTTTTGGATGGATGGGTGCGTATGAATTGTGAAACTGAATTTTAATTAAATTGTTGTTAGTGTTATAGATAATGTACACATCTCTCCAGTTCCAAAAAAAAATTTATTCAGGAAATGAGGAGCATGGGCCAGACAGTTGGTGAACCTTGTAGTCTTTCATGTTTTTATGAATAACATCTTTCTCTACAATTATACATGTACAGTCTATTCTATTTTGTCTACATGCGGAAATTTTTGACAAGTTAATTAGTTATAACTAATTATTTAAATATTACTAGTTTCATGGAAATGCTCTAGGTTAAAAAAGGAGTATAAAATGTTGCAACTTTTTTTACAATTTTAACTTTATTTGAAGAGCACCATGAATTCCTTCATTTTTATAGTTCTCTCCTGTTTTTTAATTTTTGGAGGAGGGAGAGCAAATTCAAATGGAATGGTAACATTTAATATTTAATTTTGAAAAATATTTTATTTTATTTTGTAAATTATTTTTTTTTGCTTTAGATTATGGACAATTTTGTATCTCTAAATGAACCCAATGGCCAGCCACTGCCACAGCCAAAGCCAGAGCGCAAATATTATTGGCCTCGACCACAGCAACAACAAGGATTTTATCCAGGAGGACAATTTAATCAGCAGCAGCAGTATCCTGGACAATTTCCTGGTCAAAATTTACAATATCCTTTCTACAATCAAAATTCTTTCCCTCCCTACGGCAATCAATTTGCTCAATATCCGGGTCAAAATTTTAATCCAAATTTAAACGGAAATCCAAATTTTTTTGGTAGTCAAAACACATTTTTGCGACCACCAATCGTAGGTTCAATCAGCCCCGGCATTGCCCCCATTCAAGGGACAGCCACTTTTTCAACTCCAGCTCCAACTCCTCTACCTCTACAACCTGGAGTTTCTACGGCTACTCCATTAGGAGCTGGAACAGGATTTCAACGACCAGGAGCTCAAAATATTTTATTGAATGGACAAGGTCAAGGACAAAATCCTAATTTAGTAATGGGAACTAATTTAAATGTAATTCCCGGTCAAATTCCAATTCAAAATGGTCAACAACAAGGTTTTGGTCAATATCCATATTACCAAGGCTGATTTAACCTGACCTCATAATTATAATTTGACCTTTTAAGTAAAGTATTTTTTTATCACATTTTTTGTATCTTTTTCAAAATTGTATCAGATTAATAATAAATACAAGATCACGTGAACACGTCAACTATTTGGAATTATCCACACTCATTGCATTCACCATTAAAATTCCCGAATCTTTGAGTGCGTACATAATTCTCAAGTACCTTGTCAGTCAATGATTTGATTGACAATTAAATATGAGACAGGTGAAAATGAATTTATTTTAAATTCACCAAGGGACATATGTACTGACAGGTGATAAAGGCGTCCTGTTTTTGAATGGGAAGATAATTAGAATCAAAGATGATTAAAGTCTAATAAAATAGATGAAAAATTTAATTTCAGTACACAGTTCTACACAAACGGTGACACAGCATCATGAAATTGGCATTAGCTCTCCTTTGTTCCGTCCTTGCTATTGCAGCAGGAGAAGTCCGTTATGATGGGTAATTTTATTTAATTACAAATTAAATGTAAATATTTATAGTTTTATTTTAATTCTCTTTATTTAAAAAAAATTATAGACACCAAGTTCTCCGTACATTCCCAGTCGATCGGGCTCAAATGGAGAAATTGGCAGTTCTAGAAGAAAAATATGATTTCTGGACTGACGCTCGTGTGGGTGGACCCACTGACATTCGTGTTGGAGGATTTGACATTGAAATTCTTAAACACTTTTTAAATGTCAATGAAATTAAATATGAAGTCATGGTCAAGGATGTACAAAGACTTATCAATTGGGAAAAAAACTGGAAGGCTTTGGCTCCCCAAGGAACCAAAATGAGCTGGACTAATTATCACAGTGTTGTTGATGTAAGTATTTTAAAATAAAAATTATAGTAAATTGTATCAGTTATAACATAATATTAATTATTAATTAGATTCATGCTTGGTTGGAAGAAGTTGCTGCAGCTAATCCCGACATTGCTGAGGTCATTGAGATTGGAAAAAGTCATCAGGGTCGTCCCTTGAAATTAATTAAAATTGGACGTAACTCAAATGACGCCAAACCCGCTTTCTTTTTGGATGGTGGAATTCACGCTCGTGAATGGATTGCCCCTGCCATTGCCACGTAATTTTAACTAATTAATTTTTTTTCAAAATATTATTGGTCAATAGTTTGTAATGATTAATTAAAAATAATTTTAGTTTCTACATTAACGAACTTCTCACCAAGTCAAGTCAATACCAAGAAATTTTGGACACTGTTGACTTTTACATTTTGCCTGCCTTCAATGTTGACGGTTATGAGTACTCTCGTAGCAATGACCGCATGTGGAGGAAGACAAGACAAGATCACAGTAATGGTCTTGGATGTGTTGGAACTGATGTAAATATTTTATAATTAAATCATAATTAAAAATCAATATTTTAATTGGATTTTCATTTTATAGCCCAACCGTAATTTTAATGATCATTTTGGTGGAGATGGTACTAGCTCAAGCAAGTGCTCCGAAATTTACAAGGGACCCAATGCATTCTCTGAACCTGAGACCAAGGCCATGAGTGACTTTATCTTGGCCTCCAATGCCAACTGGCAAGTCTACATTGCCCTCCACAGTTATGCTCAAGTGAGATTTTATTGTTTATGCGTGTGTTTTTAATGTAATTAAATTAATTTTAATTAATTTGATTAGATGATCTTACATCCCCATGGATGGACTTATGATCTACCCGCTGAGGCTAAAGAACTTAAACGATTTGGAGATGCTGCCAATGAGGCTTTGTATGCTACTCACCGAGTCATTTATGATGTTGGATCAGTCACTGAACTTTTGAGTCCTGGAGCAGGTCAGTATTTCAATTAAATTATAAAATTGACAACACGATTTTTTAAAAAATAATTATTAACTAAGTACTTTCAATTTTAATTAAGGTGGTTCTGATGACTGGGCTTTTGGTCAAGCCAAATTTCCATACTCATACACAATGGAAGTGAGAGATACTGGACGTTACGGATTCGCTCTTCCCCCAGATCAAATTATTCCAACTGGTGAAGAAACTTGGGCTGCCATTCAAGTTATGGCTAATTATTACGTTGAAAATTAATTAATTTTAAAAAAAACCACGCCATAAAAATAATTTATATTAATTGTATGAAAATTCTCAAATAAAAAAATACAAAAATCATCTTAATTTTCATTGTTTTTTACTGTCTCCATCAAATGAGAAATTATGTAATAATTTTATTCATTTTATTTGTAAACTTTTTTGACAACAGTCATTCTTTAATAATAGTTAAATATTTAGAACCACTCGAGAAATAGTTAAAAACATTGATAATATTTAAATATGTACCTCATCAACGTCACATAAAAACTATTGGACACAATTGTAAGAATGGAGAGGAGGGGGGGGGCGAGGGAAATTCCCCAAAATGAATAAAAGTGGTACACAGAGAAAAAAAATCCTCATCAATCATCTCAAAAGTCAAGTGGTTTAAATGGTTTTTCCCCATCCATAATAATATTTTTATAGATTAATCACAAATAATGTCAAGAGATTGCACACAGTTTTTTTCCTTGTCACTAAACAAATCAAATGACACTTGACCTTGTAACCTTTGATGTTATAATTAAATAATAAATCTAGGTTACAGTTTACTAAATTTAGATCAATATAAATATCTCTATATGTATATTCTAATATAAATATTTATCGAGATTAAAAGTTTGATATTAATTCTCTCGCTCATAAAATAAAATTAAAAAAAATGTCTACAAAAATCTCTCAACAATATTCCCATCTTTAACAAGATTCTTCCTACACTGAAATCCATCAATCTGAATCAAACTCCCCGACCCCGCCGATCTAGTAGTAGAACAAGCATTACCATCATCCGGAAGTGAATTTTGACTCTTCCGACTTTTAGGTAAAGGCGGAGGTTGTCCAGAATTAGAATTGTTAGTAGTGGCAGGATTAGATAAATGGGCTGGTGAAGAATGTTGTAAAATATTTTGTCCAGGATTTGGATTTGATGATTGTTGAAAAGTGTACAAATTATTAGTAAAAATATGTCCACCATTATTACAAGTACTTTCAGAATACCATTCAATTAGTGGAGGAGGTGGAGGAGCAATTTTGGGCACAATATGAGCATAAGCGTAAGGTGAGACATCAGCTCCTTTTGTCATCATTGGATTTGTACTATTATTTTGACTTTGTGGACTATTAAAAGTAGAATTTAAATGATAATTAGTATGTTGTAAAATTTGGGGATAAGCTGGAGGGGGTGGACGATGACTTGATATTGATGACCCATGAAAACGACCTACATTGACATTGACATTACTATGACTATGACCACTACTACTCCCAATTCTTTGATGTTGTTGATGTCCATGATGATGATGTTGACTCCCACTTGGTGTACTATTACATTGGGGATGGGATTGAGAATTTCCAGTACCAAAAATATCATTCCAAAAACTGGCAATCGTCACGTATGAATTTCTGGATGCAATTGTACTATTTGGATTTAAGTATTTTTCTTTAAATTCATTACTGTCACAACAACTCTCATCCTTACTCGTCCATTTTGACTCTCCCATCCCAGTTGACTGACGGAGGAGACAAGCAGGACTGGAATTATTGGAAGAATTTGGATCTGAATTAATAATCCCACCACCCGACGAATAAGCAGAGGATAATGGAGAAGAGGGGACCAGCTTGCGACGGAGACAGATGAAAAATATTAGAAATACTATGGACGCCGTCACGACGCAACCTCCTATAAAAAAATCATTTTTTTACAATAAAATATATTACTAACAATATCAATATTCTTTATAACTTTTTATAATAAAAAAGAACCACAAATCCATTACAATTCATCTTTTCAAACTCTCCTTTTTCACTTACCCAATAAACCAGCGAGTAATAAACTTGGGGTTGGGTCTTGAAATAACAATAATGTCGAATTCGACACGACTGATGGACCACTTGAACTACCACCACCACTAGTAGTAGTACCACTGCCGCTGCCACTTCCACTTCCACTCGTTTTCAAGTCACCCGAAGATTTGTCCAGAATTTGAGTTGACTTTGGTGGTGAAGTTGGTGCTTTTGTCCCAATAGCCAATGGTTCCTCCACGCTTGGAATAAACTCTGAAATTTTTTTTTACAATGAAATTTTTTTTTACCATCATAATTCAACACATGGAGAAAGTTACAAAAGGAAACCTTTCTTCGTCATAGTAATCCAATTCAAAAAAAAAATTCTTTTTTTAGTGGCTCATATTTTTATACTAAATCAATTTTTTTTATTTTCTACTCTACTCCCCTCTCCAATAATTCTACAACAACAACAAAAAAAAATACTCGGCATGACGTATCTGAACATTACTCGTATAGTAGTTTTGTAGTGAGAGATATTTTAACAAAAAAAAGTACATATGACATCCATAAGAATCAATTCGAGGTGACTATGACATGGTGGTCGGTGCCATCACTATGGGAGGGGGATATAAAATTTAACTCTTGAGAGTAAAATCGATTTTCCTTTAAAATTTGTATTTTCTATTGTAACCATGGCTGGATAATTGCTCACACCTGACTGCGTCACAAGTTTTGGGTGGAGGCGTAATTAAGGGAAAGAGAAAATTTATCATTTTATAACAATACTGTGTTTTCCATGTCTTAGACTATCCGAGCATGTTCTAGCTTTGAAGATTCTAATCAATAATTACACGCTACAAAATATTATTATTTCGTTTCTTAATATACTCAAACACGAGTTTTCCCTTTACATGAAATATACAAAACTCTTTGCTCCCACTTTCACTCTCTCTCTCTCTCTCTCTGTATTATTGATGCCCAGTATAGCATAAATACTAAATTGGAATTGCTTTACGCTTGTTACTCCCTTGTAAAATTTCCACCCAGAAAACCCTTTGTAATAATTTAAAACCTTTACGAGAAGTTGAAAGTTGTTTTGCAAAATGCAAAACTATGTAAGAGTTACCGGGTAACGAGAGAGAGAGAGAGAGGGAGAGAGAGGTGAAGGTTGAAATCAAAAGGCCATACATCCCCACCCTCACCTCTTCCTCATTTTGTAGCTTTAACCAAGCCTAAAAATAATCCTAATTACCTAATTGCATTTCAATCTCTCACACAACTTGCAAAAAAACCCAAGCACATGCAATTGCTCATCATGCAATTTATTTTCTACCACACACACAAATTTTTTGTCACAAACTAAAATAAAAGGCGAAGAGGTCAAATGTGAATCATAGAATCATCACAGAAAAATATTTTCAACTAAAACTGACGCAATTTCAGTCTTAATTGAAGTGTGCTGAATATATATTATGAGTTAGAGAGAGAGAGAGAGAGAAAGAGAAAAGAGGAGAGAGAAAAACTTTTACCCACACACACAAGTCCTTTGAACTTTTTCATTTCCAACTTGTCTACATGGAGAGAAAAAAGAATGAGGAAAAAAAGAGAGTTCAAACATGACAACCGCAGCACAAAATTCAAGCACCAGCAAATTGTACCCGGGTAAAAAATATTGAGCGCATGCAAACCCCTCCAAAAAAAGGATATCCCCTTCCTTCTTTCTCCATCCACCGCCACTCTACCATAGAAAGAGGCTCCGGTGAGGTAATGAGAAGAGAGAGAGAATGGAAAAGTTTTTCTTGAGACTTGATGCTAGATTTGCATGCTTGATTTGCATCTTGTTTGGCGTCATTCCTCTCGAGGGGAATAAAAGTAAATCACGGGATTTCACAACTTCTACGACAGGTGTAAAGAGTCCGGATGTGACCATGTTTTTTTCAGTCACAAAAAAAATAACAAGAAAAGTGTGTGTATGTGCTTCAAAATAAAAAATTACACACAAATTCTTCTCTCTCTTTTTTTTGGCAAACACCAATTCATCCAAATGACGTTGACTTGCAGAAAAACATTAATAATAATATTTTGACTCATGCCACTCAGTAAGAGAAAGAGTGATAAAAGAAGTGGGACACACACACACACATGCCCTATTACAAATCCTGACATGACACATTTCTTAAGACCACAGTCGTCGTTTTTTTTGAATTGATTTAATATATGAGTAAAAGCTCTCCAAAAAAAGTTAAAATTAAGATATGTAATACTAATAGTAATACATAGTCTCATTTATTTTTTACAACCCAATAATTAAAAAAAACTTAAATTGCTATGTTACCTTTCAAAAGGCATATTTTATTTCTCTTCAAATTGATGGTCGTCGTATTTCCCTTGGTGGCAATAGAATTATTGGAACTGGAACTAGTAGAGCCTTTGAAATGTTTTAATTGAAAAGTGAAACGAATGTTGACTGCCACTTCTGCATTTATTCTTCCACTGCATGGTAAGGAAATTCTGTAAAAAAAACAAAAAAAAAAACATTTAAATTAATTTTCATTTTCTGTACATCCACAAAAAACCCTGCTTTCTCTCTGTAGAGAGAGAGCGACATGGGGGAATGATTTAGAATCAATCGATTCTTCGGGAACGAAGCTCTTGGGACATAATTATCGTAATATTGGGAGCATATAACCAGAACAAGGGAAAGAGCAAGAAAGCACGAAAAAAGTTGAATGCATCCTCAGACACAGACAGAGACAGAGAGAAAGGACTCAAGACGGAGACAATGGAGTAAATGAGCGTTTTCAATGTGGAGACAAAGAAAGAGACAGAGGGACTAAAGAAAGAGGAAAGCTTTTACAAGGGCAAAAAAACAAATTGCTACAATTGAAATGTTTTGATTTTCTCCCTCTCCCTTTCTCTTCTTCCTTTCTCTCCAGTCGGCGACTTTCCCCTTAGTCTCGTTTTTGTGGCTTATGTCACAACACATAACAGACCAAAAAAAAGATTTTAGTAGTCTCCACCAGCAAAAAAGAGAAAAAGGGAAAGAAACTACAGGAATCTTCATAGTCCCTTTCTCCGGGTTCTCCACCCCCTTTACAGCCATTACCTATACTATTACTATTATTATTATTTCTCTACTTGTTCCCTGTACATATATTTGTATTCTCTCTCTCTTCTTGTCCTCTTACTTTTTTTCTCATCGTTGAGACCATGGAATGACTCTGATTCAAAAGTCCCATGTCGCTCTTTATCTCCAGGAGAAATCTACTCAACCATTTTCTTTCTTGTCTGTGGAATATATTCTACACATACAGAGAGAGAGAGAGAACTCTCAATAGTAGAAAAAAAATATTTTATGAAACTCTTCTTGTTCTTGTAAAAACTACAGTGTACTATATCAGGAACTAGAACATGGTCCATGCATATTGTATAATCCAATTGGGTTGGTTTTGTGAACCCCCCAAAAAAGGAATTCCATGTCCCTCATAAATATACTCACGTGTGTCTTTGTTCCACAGCACGTTCCTTTCTCCCTCAAAAAAAGAGGCATTTGAAAAAAAAGTATAATAACAAGGTCTCTTTTTAAACAAGAAAAACCAGTGGGAAGACATACTTAAATAACGGAGAACAACCAGAGGAAGACGGTAAAGAAAATAAGTTAAAAAGAAGAAGAAGAAATCGACATTTTTTGTGCCAAGCTCAGCAAAGAACGAGAGAGAGAGAGAAGGTAACCAAAAAAAGAGGAATTGAGTTATAAAAAGGGGTCCCCCAATCTTTGTGTGTGTGTCTGTCTTTTTTAAAATCCGACAAAACTAAGACTTTAACGATAGAATAAAATAAAACTCTTAAAAAAAAAGAGAGAGAGAGAGAGAGATCTTTGTTAGATTTGCCCCTACGATTAGTCTTCCCTTCATTGTTCACCGTTTCTTTTTGGATCCCTACTATTTTTTTATATATAGCTTTTCTCCCAGTCCATCATGTGGATCCCTTTCTTTCTTCTTCTGTTCCACCAAGTTTTTAGGTGGAAGTCTGGGTAATAAGAATGATGTAATGGAAAAGAGAGGGAATGAGAGTTCAAGTGAAAAGAGAGAGACTTGACGAACAAGGAAATTGGTGGATTTTTGAGGGAAAGAAAGGAAACGAGAGAGAGGAATGATGCGGGTAACTTTTTTTCTTGTTTCTTTACTTTTTACTTTTACTTGAATGTGTGGATTCCATTTTTTTACATTTTCTTCCACAGTACGAGTACACATTCTACTACTGGATACTGGATGAAAATAGTCAAAAATATACAACAGAGAAAATTATACTTTCACCCTCCCACAAATTTTCCTTTTCTCTTTTTCACTATGAGGAAAAAAAGGAAACTCCTCATTTGTGCATAGCTTTTTGTTAAACAGCTGGAGACTAACTTTCCCTCTATTGTCTAAATTTTCCCTCATTGACTGCATGACAGAGCACTAGCGAGTAATTTACACATAAAATCATCTCACTCTTTTTTTATTTTTCTGTTGAGAAAAACCAAGACTGACATCATCTCATCAAACTAATGATATTTCCTAAAACCTTTTTTCTTTCCCTTCCACATTCACATGACAGGGAAAGTCTCCATTGTCTATTTTCACACATACTTTCTCTCTCTCTGACTGAGGGGGTGATAGTGATGATTGGGATGATGATGATAATAATAAATGAGCTGAAATTAATGTGACTATTAGTTGTGACCACGGGGGAGAACTTTCTATGCTGGTTTTAGGCATTGAATTATTTACACTCTATTTTAATGCACTTGCCATGACACAAAAATGATCCCATAGCTTCATTTCTATAGTCTCTCTCTCTCATTGCATTTCCCGTTGGGTTTAATTTTCTTTTTACTCTTTTGATTCCTCTTTATTTTTTGTGCTCCATAGAAAAGAGAGAAAGAGGCTCCTGCTCAACTTTTCCAGTTTTTTTAGGTCCACTAAATAGAGCAAACCTCTTTCTCTTTTCTCAAAGTTTCATATAGTAGAATAAACTGAGTTTACGATGAAAAAAAAAGTAGCGTCCATGTTCCAATGTAGTACATTGGAGAAAGTAGCTGATGACGATGAAAAAAAAAACTTACAAGCCATATAATTTATTGTTTTGTATCTTCCGCTCTCTGGACTAAAAAAAAGAAAGGGAGAAGATACAAGTTTGTCATGCGATGAAAATGCAATTGCTCCACTGGAGCCACTTAGCTCCATGTTTTATTGTGGTTCTCATTGATATTGTAAACGTGGAGGGGGGTTACTTTCTCTCTTGTATGTTTTCTTTTACTTTCCCCTCCTTCTTTCTCTTGCTTTTTGTACTTATAATCTGGCAAAAGAGAAGCTTGACGGAACATGAATTAGAATTTACGGGGGACATTAAACCTATGTTGTAGTACATTATTTAAGTGTCTATTTATGCTTGCCCCCCTCCTCTTGGGTCATTGTAAAAAATTAGTTTTTTATTTTATTTTACAACAGAGGCCCATATTCAATTTCAAACCATTCTTTTATGATTAGTAAAAAAACTCTTTTTTTTCTCTTCTTTCTCTTTTCTACACTCAAAATGTAACTAAAAAATATTTTTTATGGTCTTTTTTCTCTCCTAATTTATGATTTTAAGAATTAAATTTCAGGTTCACTTTTTTTTTAAAAAAGAAAACACATTTAAAAAAAATAAAAGGCAATGTCAAATAGATTAGGAAAAATAAAATGAAAGAATTTTATGAACCAAAATTCCTTCTTGAAATTATTTTGACTAATTAAACTTGGGCCTCTCTCTCTCTCTTTCAACATAGAAAATTGAGAAAGGAGGAAATGGAATGAAATGTTTGGGACAGAGATAAACGACCATCTTGTTTTTTATTATGAATAATAGATCATGTGCTTTTATACAAAGTCAACAAATTTGCAAACACTCCATGTAAATAAAGAACCTCATTGAGAGAGAGAGAAAGCCTCACTTTCTTGTTAAGGAAAGCAAGTGAAAGGAGTAGCATCCGGCATCCGGTACGCTTGGTCGACTAGAGAGAGAGAGAGTAAACCGACATCAACTGTTTAGTGAAGCAATACAACTCGAAAATTGTTCCCCCCTCCCCTCCAAAAAAGAGAAAGACAACTCAAAATAGGATGGGAGAGAGAGAGTGAAAGTTGAGTCAAGGGAAAAAGGGACATGAGTATTACGCCATGTCATTTCAATTCATCCAATTCCTCCACAAAAAAGTGTAGCCTCTCTCTCTCGGACTGTGAGAAAAAAAATAAATTGGACTAAATTCCAACTCACAACCACACACACACAAGATCAACTTGAGCCGGAATAGGAAACAGGTTTAGTGTCTTGAAAAAAAAGACTAGACACTAGACAAAAAAAAAGGAAATGGACAACAAGGTGGCGATCATGTGGTTTTTGGATTGAAGTGATATCAGAGAAAGTATTTTATTTTGTATTACAATTCTCTATAGAATCCTGACACAGAATATTATTTAGAGATTACTCCCTCCTTAGTTTAAGACACTCCAACATTGAATCCTCCTTAACAGTCATCCCCCCTTATATTATTTTTTTTTTACAAAAAAAAGGAAAGAGAAGTTGAGCTCATTTTGTGACAGGATAAGGAGAGACTTGTCTATCTTTTTATTTTTATCCTCATCTTCTCCAGATATACCCAAAAGCCTAAAAAAAGAAATGGAACCACTAGAGGTGAAACAGACGGAAGAGAGAGAGAGAGAGTAGTCGCATTGCCTAGCGATAACGATTTATATAAGAATAAGAGTTTGAAACAAGGGAGAAAGAGAGAGAGAGTGGTTTCTCGGTTTGACTGGCGTCACCCGGAAGTCGAGCGAGAGGATGAAATCTCTTTTCACTATGTATCATGGATATCATGGAGAGCAGTGAAGCAAGAGGCAGGGGAAGGCTTTCACTTGAATGCATGTCCACATTGTTATTTCAGCTGTTGCCTCCTCATCTATCCCTTCCCAAAATTCTCTTCATTTCTCTCTATTCAATCCAACCACACTTTCTCTCTCTCTCTTTGAACTCTACGTTTATTTCTTAGACCAAAAAAATCTATTCTTTACTTATTCTACTACACTCTACAGATACAATTTTATATACAAGGTGTAGGTAGTCTCATGGGTGTAATTTTTTTACACATTTTTAACCCTCCCCTTCCCCCTTCCTCTTAGTTGTCATTGTGTACAAGTGTAGGCCTGAGAATTTTGCATAGAGAGCATGTGGCTCTGATTATATATTTGTCAATGGAGAAAATTCTTTTTTTGTGTGTGCAGAATTTCACAACTTTCTTCCCACATCATTTTGCACAATCTAAACATTTTCCCATAGTTATTATTACAACAGCTTTACTTTACTTGTGGTTGATAATACTTTTTTTTTGAAATGGACTAAAAAAAGTCTTTTTTTTCTAGTCACCACTTTTCCACTTGACAGCTTTTAAGCATGACTAACTTGATCCGAGAGAATAACACAAGAAAAAAAATTTCCGTTGACAAGAATCTACCCTTCACTTTCTACTTTCTCTCTCTCTCTCTCTCTTTCTGTGTACATTGCATTACTGTGGGGGTGTATAGGGCGGAAGTTTAACCAGCCATTTCTCAAGATTAGAAAGAGAAAGAGAAAAAGAGAAAGAAAAAGGGGTTCAAATGTCTTGGGGTCTAATCGTGCGTAATCTTAAATCGGCAGGAATAATTATAAGTATGTAATGGAATGTCTCGACTGTACTGTAGACAAAAAAAACCTCCAGACTTTTTCTCTCTCTTATTTTCTCATCTACCAAGAAAGAGAGAGAGAGGTGAAAGTGCCTTCATTTGGAAAGGAGGAATCACCAAAAAAGGAAATGCATACAATGTTTTTTTTTGAGCATCCCAAGAGAAACTTTTTATTCAAGAAACTTTTCCATTTTCCATCCTCTTCGTCATATCAACCAGGCAATATTGACTTGTAACATGAGCACACAGATATAATACCAAACCCAACTTTACGCCTTTGCTTACTTACCCAACAGGAGAAAGTGGAAAAAGGGGGGGGGGAAGGAGAAAGGGAAAAAAAGATAATGAAAAAAGAATAAAAGTTTGTGTGTATAAGATACAGTAAAGTGAAAGTCAGCTATAAGTCATTTTCATCTGACTGTGATATTCTTTGTAATTATTAAATTTAATTATGATTATCTTCATTACATAGATTCTCCTCCCTCATCATCATAATCTTTAGCCATCAAGGGAAAATATAATTTTCACTTGTACAAGGAAGAGCAAGAGAGAGAAATCATCATTTGCTTCTTTCACTCACCGTCAGAAAATTCCAATAGAATTTCTTCAGAGAAAGTCCCTCTCACTCTCTCTCCATTTAGTGAAGGTAAAAAAAAGGAAACCACAATTTAAAACTTTGACTGAGTAAAATTCTTCTCACTAAAATTTCACCCATAGAAATAAATGGAGAAAATAGAAAGAGCAAAGAGTTTTTTGTTTTGGTTGGTGGTAAACGTAAATAAATGAAAATGTACGACAAGTTAAGAGCCTTCATATATCATAACACAAAGTATAGAGAAAATAGAACAAATGAGAGAGAGAGACGGAGGGGAAGTTCAGGTGTGCTAATACTTTGTGTGGCTCTTTTGAAACATGTTCCTTTCTCTGTCCACAAGCTGGAACCTACTAATTGCCCTAGAAGCTTCATTTATCTTTCTTCATTCTCTCTTTGGAGTCACAGACCCAACAAAAAGTTTTTGTTCTCCATCATATAAACACATAGACAATCCACTAGTCTCACTCTCACCATTTTCAATGGAAACTCTCCAAAGTCCTCCCTCCCCCCCTCTCTCTCTTTAGTCAAGGGGAATGTGTTATTCTACTTTGGAGGAGATAATTGTAATGTAGAGCTTGTCTTAAATTACTTAAATTACATTTATAATACAAAGACAAAGAAAACTTGGTCTTAAAACTTATAAAAGGGAAAACGGACTTTTTATATGGTGTCACATATTTACACACACAAAATATATGCAAAACCGCCTCACATGAGTAGTAGAGTCTCCATGGGAGAAAGTGGTGTGAAACGAATTAATAGAGAAAAGACTTGGTCTCTATGTCATACAGGGAAAGGGATGTGACTTGGAGAAAGTTTTTACTGTCACGGGATTGTTTCATAGAGAAATCCACAGAGTTTCACACACACACACACACACTTTCACTTTCTCTCTCTCTGTAAAGTCTTTGTTTAGCATAGAAGAAAGGAGAAAACTCTTGAGGCAAATAATACTATAATGAGTCTATTAAAACTATTTGTTTCCACACTTACCGAAAACTTTCTAGTTTTTGAGGCACTCGTCCCGTCTGTGAAATGTTGCTTGAGGGTGAAAGCAATGCAAAGAAATCTGTAAATTCCAACGTCATGTCGTACTGTACCTATGACACACAAAAGAGAAAAAAACAAAATAAAATAATCATTCCTTTTAATTATTTCATTTCAAATTCTACAACTTTATTCATATTTTCAGGTAAATTTTTAACAACATGCAAAAAAAAAATTAATGGCATTAAGGGAAAGTTGATGCTTTGCAAAAAAATGTGTGCAATATTTTTAATTGTGTACTGTAGTTGTACTGTAGTCTCCTAGTACACAATTCTTTTTATCGTACCCTTGGGTAATTAAATTAAAGCTAAAAATTCACATTTTTAAAAACTCCTACACAATACACTCTTTCACTTTCTCATCATTATCTTGAAAGCGGAGAAAATAGGATGGCTTGATGAAAATTCATTTTGTTGAGTGTATGTCTCCATTTACACTTGTAGAGATGGAAAAAAAGAGAGAAAATACAGTAGAGTGGACAAGATTAAAATCCTTGAGTGAAAAAAATTGCAACAAAAAACATTTTTCTTTCTCCATTTCACCATCCACCATGGCCATGGTGAAAGAGAATCCGTCACGTTCTCAACTTTCATTTTCATCTTGTCCCCCCCTCCTTTCTCTCTCTCTGAGGACATCCCAAACTGTGTCATCATCATCATCTTACGACTAATCTCTCTCTTGTAATCTGAGTGGGTGGGAGCTAAAAAAGAGATTTTTTCATGTAACTTGTAGCTCTACTAAAAATGATATTACATAACTACACTAAAATCCCATAGGACTTAATGACACTTTACATTCTACAAAATTTAAATGTACATTGTACATAAAAAAAATTGTTCAAGAAAATATTTCCAAGACATTTGCCTTAATTATAATCACAACTGGACTATAGTACAACTGGAGAAATTGTATTTTCCCCAAAGATTCTTGTAGGGCACTCGACTCCTCTCTACTTGAATTGACATGTCGGGCAGCCATTTATCAAAATGAGTGTACATTAGAGTGTATGATAAAGTAAAAAAAGTGGAACATTTTTGAGATTGCATTGCATTACCTCTCGCAGTGTAAAAGAAGAAAAAGACGGAGAGAGGGGGGGGAGGGGGAAGACGCACATGATCTTTACAGGAGCATATAAAAGGAGTTCAAGTTGACGGAATTGCATTTGGGATGAGCGAAAAGAGAAAGTATAAAAGAGAGAGAAAGTAAAGGAGGAGGAGAAAGAAGAAGAAATAGAATGCAGGACTGAACGTGAACGTGATTTAGTGAAAACCAAGGCACTCAGATCAAAGTTGATAGATGTTGTACAGTGATATCAAATGCTCCACGTATAAATCAAATATAAGTTTACGATTCTTCATACAAAAAACTCTTGGCCCCTCTCGACTTGTACAACAAGAACAAAGTGTTTCTCTTCCTTTTACTCTTCTACTTGGACGTACTCTCCTACACACAGTCAAATATTCTCTCTTTCGACTTTTGGGCAAAGTGTGGCCAACTCTCTCTCTCTCTGTGATTACGACCACGACTCCACTTTCTCTTTCTGTTTGGAGAGAGGAGGAAAAGGATAGAGAATATTGTTGAACAAAGTAAAACCAAAGTCTCTTTTACTCTATCCCATTTATATATTATTTCTTGTCCATGTTCAAAACCCTCTCAAACTCGTTATCCCCCCTTTCTCTCTCTTTTACTTGAATCTTGAAGAATGAAGGGCGAGTCATCGGTTTCTCCCAATTTTGTAGCCTTTTCTCTTGATCTAATCGCCAATGGGCATTTTTCTTTCATTTTATCGAGACGCCCATAGCCAGGCAAGAAAAAAAAAGAAAGTTGTGGTCTGTGCCTTGAGGTCTACAAGTGGTCGGCTTTTTTTTACAAGCCAATTTTATTGGAAGTTTTGAAATTGGATATATATATAAATCATAAAAATTTTGACAAAAAAAGTCTACGTATTTTATTCTTTGTACGTGTAGATTCTTCATATTTTTGAAAAATTTTGTATCTGTACTTTCTCTCTCTGTTTGGCGGTGTAGCAGATGAAAATAATAATAAGTTTTATTCATTTGTATCCATGACTTGAAGCCATCAAGTTATTAAATTACTTTTTCTCTTTCTCTTCTACTTTCTCTCAACTCCTTGTAAATTTCTCGAGGAGTCTCACTTTTCATTGAGATGCCCTTTTTTGAAGGGAAAAACTCTTGACTCATTAGTCGTCAAACATTCTTTTGATTGTAATTAATTAAATCAACTTTTCAACTTTTTGGCCTTGTCTCTCTTTTCAAGTGGGTTTTAATTGCAAACTTGTGAGGTTGCTCCCTTTTACTTTCTCTCTCTCTCTCTCATGTACACACAAAAAGAGAAAGAGAGAAGAGTAATAAAATCTTATATTGAATTTTAATGAGAAATGTCTTCCTCTTGCCATTTTCATTTACCTTTGACAAATCTCAGAGTGACTTTCTCTCTCTCTCCCACACACTTTTACAGAAATATATATATATATATATATATATGTTTCTCTATTTCAACAGACTTTAAACGACTTGTAAAGTGACAACCACTCATGTCATCGTCTGTCCCCTATGCTCACACATAGACTCTCATATATTTGGTCTCAAAGGACCAAACTCAATTTTTGACTACGTGGTCCACTCCTCACTTGAAAAACTTTTTATGACTTGTTCTCTCTCTCTCTCTCTCTTTACTTTCACCATGTAGAAAAAAAAGAAACAATAGAAAAAAAGAGAAGAGAAAGTGGAGAAAACCACGTAGCTGTAGTCGTTGCCAAATACTTTTATCCAACGAGTTGAAAAAAAGAGAAGGAAAGGGAATGTATATGAGAGTGTCTTTGTACACGATGCCATAATGGTAACCACAAGTCGAATGGTTTGGGGACTTGGTGAGAAAAACAAAAAGCCCAGAGGACTCCAATTTGCCACGGCACTCTGAAAACTCACAACTGAGATGAGAGAGAGAGAAAGAGTGAAGCAATTGGAAAACTTTGATTGGACCAATCTCGTCGTAACTGAAACTCTGGAAACTGGAGAATGTCAGTGGTTGGGATGAGGATACAGAGAGAGAGAGAGAGGGAGAGAGAGAGAGAGAGAGAGAGAGAGAAAGGGGAGAGCTTTATTATATATACAACAAACAGTCCTAGACATTCCACAAGTTTCAATTAGACCAAACTAAACAGGGAACGTTGATGGCTTGCCTTTCGTTTACTTTTCACATTTTCTACTTTCCCCCTTTTTCTCTTGTATAAATTCATCCATACTTCATTCCCATGCTCTCCCATCCTCTTCCCTGTGTGCCTGGAAGGGGAGATGAGGGAAAAAAGCTGTACTTATTTGGCCAAACCAGCTGAAAATGAAAGTGTAAACGTTTCTCAATACAACTCCCCATATCGACTCTCCTAATGGCTTTCTCTCAACAATTTTTATGGGAGACAAGACCTCAAACAAAAAATGTTGGGAAAAAAATAACAAGGGGTTAACATGAGAGTATCCAATGTCAAGACAATAAAAATGTGTTGCTATTTTTTATCATCCTAAAGACCACACACAGAAAACCCAAGAGCGTTTTCTTCTCAAGGAAAATTCCAGTTCTCCTAAAATGTCCACACGAGAGGAATTTCTACTCATTATCCCCACAATAAATGACCCCCCCCCCTCAATATTCTTTTCTTGTTTCTCCAATCAGAAAATAAAGAGGAAGTTAACAAATTGTTGCAATTATTTTTTTTGTGTGTGCAAAATCCGATAATGAGATAAAATTCTTGAAAGTAATGAAAATAAGGGAGGAAATATTACAAAGAGAGAGAATTGATTCTAATTCTTAATGGTAATAATAATTAACTGTCCACCCTCAAAGTAATTGATTTGAAACTCTTATTATTTGTCTCTCTCTCTTTCTTTTTTGTACCCTATAAAATGAATTCCATGGGGTTTGACTTTCCGTTAACTTTTTTGTTTCACTTGAAAGAATGTTGAGTAAAGTCAATGTATATTTTAGTGGGGCTTGGGAGAATCAAGAGAGAGAGAAACCAATTCAAAGTCTCCATCAAATAAAAGTCACAGAGAGAGAAAGTGAGTGAGATGCGAAGCCCCCCAAAAAAAGAAAGTAAAAAAAGGGGAAAGAGAGCCAATTCGATAATTTATTTAAGGGGCGGAAGAAAAACAAGCAATTCTCTAATTAAAAGGACCCGAGTTTTTTTTCTTAACTTACTATCTTCCCCAATTTTCTACGTTCCTCTTACCATCTATGAAAAAAAGTCTTTTTACTTTGGGAGACTCAAACAACTTGACTATTGGCACACAGAGAGATTTTTTTTAACTGCATATTCACATGGAGCAAAAAAAATTGGGGGGAATTCCATCCAAAAGATTTTCCAATTGTCTCCTAATCTAACATATAGAACATGGCTCTATAACTTTGTGGATTGTGAAAGCAATGATAAAAAAATATCTAACCCATCTTCTTTTTCTCTTAGAGAGAGAGAGAGAGAGACAATAGAAGGAATAAAAAACTTTGTAAAAAAAACCAAGACAAAGTGGTTGACTAGATGGATGTAAAACGATTCAAGAGAATGAAAAAAATAAAAGTTTTTTTTTGACTCTCCTTCTCCTTCTATACTTTCACTTGCTCCAAGTTTACTTTTGAAAAAGAAAAAGAAAGAAAGAAAGCAATCAAAAAAGATGGAGAAAATTCAAGTCACCCTTGTGGTAATTTAATTCCTTGTGTGTGTCACTTTTTAAAAAACCAAATAATTTTTACCCTTTATCTCTATCACGGTTCAAAGAGAGAGAGAGAGACTAAGATTTAGTCATGGAGTAAAAAAACTATTTAAAATTTTTTTTTCACCTTTCCCATTGTGAATCTTCTCTTTCTCTCTCACACACGGACTTTCTCCATGAAAGGATCTTGTACATAATTTGTAGTCCAAGAAAAATACAGAAAAAGGGGCTTTCTCCCTCGTTCTCCCATATAGAATATCACATTGTAACATAATAATTATAGTTTTTGACAAGGCGTTGGGAAAAGAGAGAGAGAGGGGGAAAACGTGCTGTGATTCACGCCTAAAATGATTCCAGCAATTTGTACATTGTAACACTATAGAAGAAGGGAGGGGGTAGAAATTTCATGTTTTATATGAAAACGAAAATGACTTTTTTGTCATATAAGATGTACTACACATTGAGTGTGTATTAGACATGGGATTTTAATGGGGAAAATACTTTTAATGATTCCAACAGAGAATTCCATGTTCATGCTTTTATACAGAAAAGTAAAAGGAAGGAACCCAACATATGTACCATACTCTCTCTCTCTCGTGGGTGACTAATTACTACTCGTAAATGTTTGGGAAGGTGCTGCTTGGCAAATATATTACTCTAGTTGATCTCATATCTGCAAATTATTATTAGTCTCCTCCTCCCTTTCCTCTCCCTCTCTCTCTCCCTCTGGCTTTTGTACCACTACAGTTCCAGTTTCCACCTTCATCTCTCCTTTTATTTTCTATTTTGACAAAACACCAAAAGACTCGAGAATATAGGATATGGCATCATTATACAAATTTTAACTACCTTTAACATTCATTTCTATTGTTTTGACTATTATTAGTCCCCCAATCTTTTGTCTCATGTGTATACTTACTAGTATGTAATATATATATTACACAAGAATTCTATTTTGGATTTCTCCAACCACAATGTGGACCCGTGTGTGTGTGTGTGTGTCATTTGTGACCAGGGAACATGCAATCTTGTCGAGAAACTCTCAGCTCCATGAGTTTGGCTTTGTGTGTGCCTTTCATCGTGAAACGGGTGGTGGAGACTGCATGGGGTACACGTAGACATGTACTTTACATTTATATGAAGCACATATATATTGTACAGGTGGATAAATTACCATGATTAAAACTATTTCCTCAATAGTCCACTCATACGTCTCTCTCTCTCTGGTTGACTGCACTGCACAACAATATCAAAGGGCTACCAGCCCAGTATGAACACACTACGTGCCCAGACTCTGGATTTAATTGCTCTCATTTTATGATCACGTGTACATGTCCATGTGTCTTGTAATGTGTGGGAGTACACAAAATGGGGAACGGCTGTTTAGACTCTTTTTTTTAGGTAGTTACGACAAGGAAATTGTTGGCTTGGATAAATTTTAATGGACAATAAAAATCTACTCTAACTACTTACAGATATACTTGCCTTAAATTTCCACGGATTTGGATTGGGATTGACTTTTCAATGCACATTTTGGCAACAATGAAAAATGCTAGAAGCATGCCAACTGGTAACTAAACATGTATCATAAAAATATTTTTTTTTTGTTTTTTTGAGGGGGGAGGGTTGTTAAAATTCTTGTAATTTTTTAGCACGTAAGTTTTACATGTACATATTTAATTTGCCAATTTAGATATGGTCAATGTACATTGTACAATGTTAAAAAATCATTTAGAACACAATATATAATTTTAAGTGTTGGGTTTTATGTTTTTAAAAAAATTTATAATTGAAATAAACATTCATAATGATATCCTGTTGCAGTGAGGGTGAGGTGACGAAAATGTGAGGGAGAGCAAATGACATAAGGGCTGATTTTTTTAAAGCTACTGCTGCAACAGTTTTAAAGTTCATTATGAAGTTTTTAATTTTAATTGTTAAAAAAAGACAATACTTTTGTTTGAGTCAATTATGGAATGGCCAGCTTGAGCTAAGTTTGTACAATTTAGTGGTAACTGGCTTCACATTTATTTTTCTACTAGAAAAAGAACTGAGACCGGAAATTCATACTGGAAAAATATCAGTATACAGAATTTTAGTAAGGTTATTGTCGCAATACGCAAAAAAGTATTTCATTTAAGGTTGAGGTGTAAAGTGAAGCTGAGTGAGAAGAAGTGGGTTTATTTCATAATATTTTTTTTTAATTTATCCTTTTTATCTTAAAAGAAAATCTTTACAGTCATCATGAAAATCACAATCAGTTTTTTTGTACTTTCAATGATCATTCTCGAGGTAATTAATTTGGCAAATTTTTGGACCTAGGTCAAGATTAATTGGAAGTAATTAATTTAATTGTTTTTAAAAAATTAATTATTACTTAAAGGTATTGAGTAATGTCCATGGACCTCCTGAGTGTAAAAAGAAGAGTAAGCAGGTTATGAAAACTATTTTGAAATCAGATTTAAAATGTAGTCGGGACATGAGACTTCATGAAAAGAATTATGAAGAATATATGAAACATGTTCCGGTAATTAAGAAAATTATTTATGAGGCTTGATATTTGTTAATTATTTTAATTATTTTTTTGTCAAAATATTAATATTTCTTTTTGTTTTGATTTTCAGTGTCTCAACAAGTGTTCCCTATTTAAATCTAATATTGTAAGTAATTCAATAATTCAGTGAAATAATACCACAATTGTGCTTAATTAATTATAATTGTAATTAATTATTTAGCTCCATGATGAAACTCACATGGTGACAGAGGAAACCATAAAGGCTGCTGTGATTGAAAAAGTTCATGAAGAGTACAGAGAAAAAGCTCAAGAAACTGTCGTTAAATGTCTACATGACCATAAAGGTAAATATTTAATAAATTATCGTAATTTACATGATCCTAATTATTTTTTTTTAATTTCAGCTGCAGACTTAGATCCCAAAGATCCTTTATGCAAGGGCTACCAAGATGTTAAAGAATGTATAATTGCTGCTGTTTCAGAAATTTGTGGAGTAGCTCCAATTTTTTGAATTTTGTTATTAAATATTCCAAAAAAAATTAAATAAAAAACATTGTTATCTTTCTACTTGAAAATTTTTTTTATTTATTTTTCTGTTATTGCATAACTTCATTTTAATTTATTTGGAATAAAATTGGCAATATTTAAAATGGCCGTCAAAAATTTTTGTCACTTGACCACGAGCATTGCTCCTCATTCAAACGAATTTCAAAACTGAACAAAATGTTCATTTCAGCCATTGTTTTTAACCAACTTAAATCTCCTGCCTCAAGTTAACTCTATTTATAATTTCTATATTAAATTATTTTCTAAACCTTGACCAGTTAATTCTTCCTACAATTAACGAGTCCCCCTTTTATATAATAGATAATCTGGATTTTCCAAAAAGTATTATTTAAAAAAAAATGATTTTAATTATCATTGCCATTTTTATTTGCCACTACTTCAGTTTTTTGCAGTTGAAAATACATGTGCAATTTTATTTAATTAAGTTTTTGATTCTCATTTGAATGAGATCACGATTTCCCCTTCAATCCATGATTAGAGTAATGAGGATCACGTTATACCTGTACCTGTACATATGTGTATGATAAAGTTAAAATGGAACAAAAAGGTTCATTGAAGAGTAAATTAATATAAAAAAGGGTTTTAAATGGAGTGTGATGTTTAGTAATGACTGGAAAAAAGGAGTATGATAATGATTCATTGTTTATATAAAGGCCCCAGTTAAAAATGGCCCATTAGGTAGAAGGATCTTTCAATCCTCGTTACAACCATGAGGGCCGTGGTTCTCCTCCTCGTTGTGTGCCTCTCTGCTCAACTCGTAAGCTAATTCTCCCAAAAAAAATTAATAAAAACGAAACCCTTTTTTTCAAAAAATTGACTGAATCAAGGTATGGAGTGCTGACCCTGCAACAGGAACACCAGAATGTAAGAAAAAAGTCAAGCAAGTTTTAAAAAAGATTTTTAAGGGGAATACGGCATGTGAGCGAGAGATGGCTTCTCATAAATTGACTAAAGAGCAATTTCTTGAACAAAGAGGAGTAAGTCCTTTTTAATTAAATTAATTAATATTATTTTTAATAATTAAAAGTAAATGACTGTTTAATTTAATTTTTTTTCTTTGTTTACAGTGTCTCGCCAAATGTACCTTAAGAAAGGCTAACATTGTAAGAGAATTTAGAAATAAAATAAAATAGTATAAATTGAGATTAACTATGATTGAAATCAATAATTAATTTTTAATTGCAATTAACAGCTTCACGACGACACACACATAGTCACAGAGGAACTAGTAAAGACAGTTGTCATCGAGAATGTTCATCCAGACTACAAAGAGAAGGCCACAACCACAGTCATTAAATGTCTGCATGATCACAAAGGTATGAACGTAAACATATTTAACTATAATTAAATATTTTAAATACATTATTTTAATTATTTTTTATATTCACAGCCGACAAAATGGATCCTAAAGACCCCAAATGTACGGGCTATGCCGACTTGAAACAATGTATTCAAGACAATGTCTCAGAAGTTTGTGGAGATCCTCCAATCTTCTAATTTAAATGGTTCCTAAATTACCTAAAAAAAGGCCAACCATTGACGACAATTATAGTTAACATTATTATTATTTAGGACAACTTTAAATATTTTCAATGACAAATGTTTTGCTACTTAATTTTAAGATATAAACACGAACACTACTCAATTTTAAATTTATTTCATCTATTAACATATTTAATTATTTTCATCTGTCATCTTAATTGATATTAAGCTCATGGAATATTTAAAAAAAAATTCATATCATATTGTCATTTTACATATTCCTGAGGTGGCCATTCATTCCTTAAAAAAGGAAGCAAAAATTGATGGGGGCGGCAGGGTGAGGAATGGGAACAAAAGAAATATTTGACAGGACAAAATTCATTTAAAAATTGACATGACTCTGCCTTTCCCCGCCCCTAAAACACTTTCACTTTTAATATAAAAAAAATATTAAAGTGAACTAATAATTTGACCAATGAATGAGAATGATCAACACAATAAAAAAAAACAAAACAAATAGAAATTTAATGCCCCTTTCATATTTCATGTCAAGTTTGGAACTTTTTTTTTGGTAAGTGGATAAAAGGGTACAAATGAACTTTAAAGGTTTTTTTTCAATGTCCATAAATTCTTTTTCAACTTTTCATCTTGTTCTTTTGTTCCCCAAATAAAATGTACAGGGTGAGCAATATTTCCTGCTTTGAATTATTTTGTTACAGAAATCAAAAATATCATTTGAAAACTTGAAGAAAATTTTGACTGCAAAAATCTTCCTTGCCCTTTGACACAAATCGATGAAACAAAGGGCATGAAATGAAGAATTGAAAATCTTTAGAAAACGACACATCCATAACATTTAAAATTAATTCTGTGGTGAGACAGAAAAGGTTAAAACTAGAAAGTAACCCTGTACACACATTTATACACATACATATGTACATACAAAAAGAGGAACACGTAAAACAGTTTCCCCAACTTCTCGGTCTTTTTCCTCTGCACTAAATCAATGAAAGTAATTAAGTAGAATTGTTTAAAAGCTAAAGCTTGGCCTTATGTAGGCAAATCTGAAGAAAAGCTCATTCTCTCCATTTTATCTTGGCTGACAGCTCAAGCTGAACCATGAAAACAGTGACAGAGTTTCTCTATTGCATGGCATTTAATTTTGCATTCTTTACATTGCCTCCTCCCCTTCCCTCCCTCCAAGACTGTCTTGGTTCTTTTAATATATAAAATAATTGACCTATGTTTTATTACTCTTACATTACATAACGAGGCTAATTTAAAACTACCAAAACTCTCCATAATATTTTACCCAGTCTCCAAAAAAACTGGTGGCTACTGACTACTGACTTGTGAGATTCTTTGCTGTTTAGCTAATGCTAAAACTTAACAAAAGAGAATTTTATTTTTTATTTTAACACATTCAGCGTCAAAATGAATGAGGGAGGAGAATAAAAAAACAAGGCGTCGGCTTCCCTTCTGTCATCAACATTAGCATCTGTACATACTACATAGCAAAAAATAAATGCAAGTCCATGAAATCTTCTATAGGACAAAAAAAGTATATAGACATTTTCACAATGTTTTTCTGCCATGCCCTTCATGTGCATGGCGTGTTGTAGACAAATTGAAAGAAAGCTTCTCTCTCTAAAAACCTCCTCATCTAATGAATGAAGTCACTATCCCTTTTCCTAGATGAAAACTTCCTCCCCTTTTCGTCTACAAGCTCAAACTAAAGCAAGAGCTCAGCTTTTTGGCTTTTAGACTCAGCTTACGCTTACTAACTAATGCCATTCACAAAAAAAGAAAACTTAATGAAGATGAATCACATTGATATTACAATCAGAATATTTTTTCCTCAATTTTGTCATCTCTGTATACAGGGTAAGACAGGGGAGGAGTTGTGGAGTCTAGTGCAGACATAGAGATAGAAGGTGGGGTGATTTTTATGCAAATTATTTTTGTTAAATTTATACAGACTCCATTTTCAAAAAATTCAATTCAATTCAAAAACTCTTATTATTGTTATATATAGGCCAAAGTACCTAAAACAATAGTTAAAATCAGAACCAAGTTTAAATGTAATGGGGAATGCAGTGTAATAGATGATGGACTCCAAAAAAATGGGATTGCATGTCCCTTATTTTCAGCATGCATCTATCTGTATATAATGTACAATATAATATATATGAGAAGTGCTCGAGTGTACTGTAGTAGATAAATATTTTATTTTGAAAAAAATACATTTTTTTGCAAAGCATGACAACTTTTGCTTAGTTATTTTGATAGGATTTCAATGCTAAAAAATTTTTATTTAGTATAATAGAAAACTTACCGATCTTTTTGTGGTGGCTTGCCAAGCAAAAACGAGGAACTCTACAGCAGCTGGAACCTTGACGATAAAGTTGAGAGCGTACTCGTTGACGACGCCTTCTCTCACGTAGAAAATGTCGGAAGGAAGGCCTAGAATCAAAAAAAAATTGATATGATAAATGATCCAATTTTCTATTATTATTTTGTGTAACATATTTGATGTATGGACATTAACGTAAAATTTTGTAATTTCAATTAAATTTATTCACAATTACAGATTCTCTCGCCCCTCCCAATTTTCATAAAATTGTACATGATTTTACACATGGAGAAATACACTAACGTGGAGTTTTGTTGTGTGTAAGATTATCCCAATTTTATTATTGGATCAAATTGACCATAGGCCAATGGACGTATAATGGAGTCTTGACATTATTAATAAATTTTATTGGTACGCCTTGCTACGAAAACCATTCATTCGGCAATATTTTCCTCTATCATTTATTATTATACTTTGACATGCAAATATATCGAATTTTATTTGATTTCCTTTTTTTTATTTGCAAAAATCATTCCAGTAAAGATACACGTGGATAAATAAAAAAAACCCTTACGAACGAGCCTTTACAAAAATTCTTTTGTGAATATTTTATGAATTTAAAAATTCATCAAAAAAAACAATTTTCAAAATAATATTCTCTCTCTCTCTAGAATTCAATTTTGTAATACAAAAGCAGGAGGTCATTTTAAAATACAATACAATACAGATAGAGAGAGAGAGAATAGAATATTGGAGAGGGGGGAGGATTGATGAGTTTCAATTAATTAATTTAACAGAGATGACTTAATTAAATGAGAGAGAGAGAGACTTTATTAGTGTCATCATACTGATTCATTCTTCATCCTCGAAAAAAAAGTCAATTATGCTAAACACATATAAAATTTCATCACGAGCGGACCATTAAGAGAGAGAGAGAGAGAGACCTAGTCCTAAATTAGGAGGAAGTGTTAACTACATTAAATTTCATTTAAATAGAATGAAAACGTATAAAATATAATACATAACACATATCTATACACTGAATAAAGGAAGATAGAGAGAGAGAGAGAGGGAGAGGGGCAGGAAATGGAGAGAAATATTTCATTTCTTTGGCTCTCTCTCTCTCTACCACTCAAACTCAGAGTACAATTAGTTTACAAAATATTTTTTTTTCTACATACAAAGTCAATTCAACCATCTCACTACCAGCCTCCATTAATAAGAGAGAGAGAGAGAGAAAATGTTGATTTCATTCCCTTGACTTGTGACTAATGCAATTCTATACATTTGTGTATATTTCTACATGCTAATAGCCAATTTTCATGTTGACTATCCCAAGATGCCCAACAAAAATTTCTTAACAAGAACGAGTACGAGGTACAATTCAATTTTCAATGTAGGAAAATGGAAATAGAAAAAAATACATGTACATGTATAGTAAATGTATATAAATTTTTCAACCAGCTACAAATTTTTCTTATATGAATCTTACTACACACACACACACTTTCTCTTCCCCTCTTTCCCCTTGATTTCAATCTCACATGGAATCTTCTCTTATTCCTAAGTGCTCCTTCGTTACTATTAACTTTATTTTTTTTTTACAATGTTCAATGTAGCAAACAAGTCTATATCAATGTTCCATTAATAATAGCTAACAGTCTTGGACAATTTATACTAGACATAAAATACATATGAAATTTTTGTACTGCTACTATACACAGAGAGAGAGAGAAAGTTTGGAATGGAATCAGTGCAAAAAAAATATTCAAAGTGAAAGCTTTTTCTTACAGGCATGCCATGATTCAGCTGATTCAAGATAATATTTACAGTTACACAACCCAATGTGAATGCCATGGGGCATTACAACTACTCACTACTTTCTCCACTCTACTAACTAAAGCAGAGAGAGAGAGAAAGACGTGGTGGTTCTGTAGTTTGCGTGAACACACGTCCAACTGTAGAATTTATTGATGTAGGGTAATGCAATGTAAAATATATTTTTTTTGGGAGAAAGATTTTGTTTATGGCTTTCTCTCTCTCTACAGATAACTTGAAGGGAAGAAATAGATCATAAATCATTTTATCAACGGAAGAATTTATTTTTAAATTACCTATTATTACTTTTATACACTTCCGCAAAAAAAAATTTTTCTCCAACTCAACTCTGGATTTTAACTGTGAATCTAACTTTACCTGGAAAATAGAGAAATTTTGAAATTTTATTTTTCCAAAAAAAACTAAAGGCAACCTCCTCACTTGCTTTTTACAGATTTGACAAGAGTTTTGTAGAGCGGAAATGTTAGAATAAAATAATTACCAAGCGAGAGAGTTTTTTTTATGGCTGAGCTGCTGCAAAAAAATATTTTATTGCAAAACATTTTAGAGCTCTAACTATACACACATTTAGAAAAAAAACTATTTGTACATTTTAATTAATGTGTTGAGCAAGAAATTTCATCAACGCCATCAAACTTAATCTGATAAGCCTTTCTCTCACTGTGCAAACCCCCACAGTGCACTGTACATCATATAAATATTGAGAGAGAATAAAATTAAACTGGACAAATAAAGTGACAAGAATTGTACACATGACAAAAGATTAATTTATAAAAGGTCATAGGTCATATTTGATTTGAGAAGAGAGAAGAGAAAAGGATAAATAAATAAAAAATCTATATTTCCATTCTTCTATTCCTCTTTTGATTCTTTCTCTCTCTCTTCTTCTTTTTCTTGTAGGAGAGGAGGCTCAAGCGATGCAGAAAAGCGGGAGTGACGTCCACACGCATACAATATGTTATGTTCTATGAACAAGAGGAGACAGTGGAAACACGTGCTAGACTCTCCAACTCGGAATGACTCCAAGACTTTCTCCTTTTTATTTTGAGGGGGAGGAGGAGGGAGAGTATAAAAGAATGACCGTGCAGTTAACCACCCAGACAGACTGACGACTGACTCTCTCCCGTTTTTTCCCTGAACATTTTTTTCCTCCTCCGTCGCTCAAACTATGCGAGCCCATAAAGCATGGGTTGAGCGTAAAGGAAAAAATTGAGAAAGGATTCTCTCCCGTTGGACTGGGTCTGGTGGATATGTGTTCTGCCTCTGCCTTTAAAAAGAGAGAAGAGAGAAAGATGGAAGGTAACGGCACTCAATCACGCGATTATAAAACGTATTTTACACACTCCTTCCCTTCATATAAATCCTCCAAAGTCACTCAACTCCGTTTCGCCTATCATAAATATTCTTGTAATTATTATTACTTGCTTCCTTACGACTATTGATCTCATATCTACAATTCTATTCAATGAACAATGCACAACTCACACATTCCTATCCTCTGTCCCTCTCTCTCTCTCTCTCTAAATTATTTTGGGGGTTTTCCTTGTATTGGATTTTACACATATTTCATCAAAAAAAATTATTCTTCATTACCTCCACCATATCATAATATTCACAAGAGTATTCTTTTTAGTGTAAAAAAATAATTTCGGATAGGGGAAGAGTGGAGTGAAAGCATTGAATTTTGAAAATAAATTGATAATTTCCATTCCTTCCTCCTCCTTCTTCGCTTTCTCCCTCACGAAATCACTAGTTAAGTTATATAAATTTATTGATGAGACAAGAGGAAATTTAATGGAGATGAAGACTCTCAGTTTTTGCTACGTGCCCTTGGATTGTAAAAAAAATAAAAAATAAAGTAGAGAGTGATAATTGAGAATTGGAGTCATACGTAGAATTGAGTTCATCTTGGCGGCTCTTAAGGGCTTCTCGTCCTTGTATTAAGTGCGTGTGTACAACTTTACAAGAGGGAGAGAAGGAGGTCGTTGACGAGGGTTAGAGTGGAGGAAGAGGAGGAGGATGGGATTCAAGAATGAGAATTACAAGTTAAAAAAAACTCTCGTTGACTCAAAGAGAAGAAAATAGCATGACCATGGGATGTGCTATAAGAGAGAGAGAGAGAGAAGCGTGTCACACGCTTTCCCTTCCTTTGGACTTTCTCCTTGAGAGAGAGAGAGAGAGAGTATAAGGGAAATAAGCTAAGTAGATAAGAACAACTCCTTTGGAGAAAGGCAATCCTTTTTTCTATGCTTACCCATGGCCATCCCATACTTTTAACCGTACAAGAGACACCGAGAGAGAGAGACTGTGGATTGTGAATCTACACAATTCCATAGTACATTCACATTATCCCATCGTGTTTGTGTGTTACAGCTACAGTTACCAGACGGAGAAAGAAGCTGAGGATGGGATGGGGATGAGAGAAAGCCAAGCACGACTATATCCCAACTCTCTCTGAATCCCCTTTCTCTCTCTCTCTTTCTCTCTGCCCAGTCATCGTGCTTGGAATATCAATGTAAAAAATATTTTCTGCCAGTTTAACACTCCCTCAATTTATTCTTCGCCAGGCCCCATTTTCGCAATGAAGTTTCCTCTCTTCACCTACGCCAATGCATAACACAATGTTAAAACCTTCTTTCTCTCCATTCTTTTCCTAGCCAAAAAAAATTCTCACGCACATTCTATTCAATACCCACCACATCCTCCCCTTGCTTTCTCTCTCTCTCTCTTTATCTAACCAAAGTCCCACAACAAGAGTAGAGAATTTTTCGCTACATTTAAAAATAGCACACTTTCTCCAATCTCTATCAAAAGTCTCATCTTCTCTCTTAAGTCTGTCCATCCTGTCTCTCTTCGACAGTGAGCCAATGAAATGATTTTGGAGAAATGATGACAGTCCAACTTGTCCAAAAAAATCTTTTTTGTCTTCCCCCCCCCACCCCCTTCTTTCATTTTTTTATGAAATGGACATGCTCTAAAAAAAGTGACAAACTAGAACATTCTTCTTACATTCTACACCGTCCAAAGCCGAGAGAGACAGGGGAGAAAGTGTGAGAGAACAACGTGAAGAATTTTAGTGAAGAAAAAAAAAGAAAGCACCTTTCTATATAATCTCTAGGCTCTTCATCCACGTCAACCCTTTCCCCCCACTGAAATGAAGAATACTTTGAGCGTGAACTGGGAACTGGAGAACGAAAAGAAAGATTGTCACAATTTTTTTGATCGGATTTCAAATTCACAGCAGCACAGCCAAAACGACAAGAAAGTAGGGAGGCCAGACTCAAGCAAGACCAATGAAAAATTTTTTTTTAACCACAGAAAAAAATGTGAATCTCGTAATAAAATAATGGGCTCTCGAAAACTGCGTATTTTGTACTTTTTTTTATAAAATTTATACTACAATTCAGTCTCAGTTCACAATGAAAATGACAGGATAACAATTTTTTTGTATTTATTCATGGAAAGGCATAATGTGTGTGGACATAGTCATAGTTTTGAAGGAAATATAGTGTACAAATTTAAAACGAGAAAAAGAGACTCCCCCACCCCCTCACCCAAGACATTCCAAGAGAGAGGAGGAAGATACATGGACTCAAATTGGAATTCAGTGTAGCGAGTATACATATTTGCTCAAGAAATTGATCGATTCAGAGAAGAAAATTAGAAAATTCTGGCATACAAGCTTTATCTCTCTCTAACCCATCCTCCAAATTTTGTCTAGTTACACACATATCTCTACACATGTGAACACATATATATATACTTATACGTACACTGTACAAATGTAGAGAAAGCCACCAAAGCTTAAAAAACGGTGGAGAAAGGAGGCCCAAAAGCTGTTACATGTTCCCCATGTTGTTGGGACTGGCAATAGAAGAGACTGAAGAGCTCGAGGCTTTCAAGACAAACCGTCTGTCCTCCGCACCCAGCTGTAAAAACTTTTTTTTTCTGTTTGCTCTCCAACTCCTTTTCTCACATGTACGATTAGAGAGAGAGAGAGAGAGAAACGTTTGGTTTTTTTTGGCAAAACAGGTAAAATTGAAGTTGGCCTCATTATACTTTTATACTCTGTTTGAAAATAATAAGGCAAGTTTATACAGGAATAGAATTTTATCCTTTTTTTTACAATTCCACAAAAAAAGAGAAAGCAGCAAAGTCTTCAATTATCATCAAAAGAATTTTCACAATCCCCAAAACAATTCCAATCCATTCGTCTTCTTTTTCTAATTACACATCTTGTGTAGTCAACTCTCTTGTCTTGTATGTTTTTTTGTGGAGTGAAATTTCATTCAGTGCATGTGTTTAGGAAGAAAAAGAAAAAATACTTTTGAAATTAAATTAAATGTATTAGATAGATGCCATCAAGGAAAAAAATATCTCAAAAAAGAGATTAAGCTTGTAAGAAGGTAAAGAAGGGAGAGTTTGGATCTTTTGTAAACAAAAAAAAACTAGTTGGTGAAAAGACTTTTCACCTCTTGAACATTCCCACACGACATGGTAGAGAGCTATTGCTTTTTCTGGTAAAGGTAGAGAGAGAAAAAAACTGTGAATGTTTAGGCGAGAAGCGTTTAAAACGCTATACAAAACCACTCTCCCCTTTAACTCTCCCTAGTCCCCACACTTATATTTCGTACACCCTCATACTTTTTGATACTCTCTCTCTCTCTCTCTTCCCTCGGGTTTCTTTCCCATGAAATGGAGATTATCTCCTCCTCTTTCTATTGCTACCACCACTTACCACTTTTCTCCCTTCCTTTCCATGACAACTCTCTCAACATGCAATTTATATCCATTTTCTGTCACTCGTAGCAACTTTTTTTTTCAGCTCCATCGCTCTAGCTTCAAGTCATGAAAGAATTTTCTCTCTTTCTCTGTAACACACAAACAGTTTGAAAGAGAGAGAGAAAGTGTGTAAGGGGTAAACGTGCTTTTTCTTCTCTATTTTGGTGTTAGTGACTGACTGGATGCATGGCCCGTTGAAAATTTTGAAAAGAAACTATTACCTAATCTAAAATAGGGCTCCTTAACTCCCTGTTGGGGGTAAACTCTCCTCTTTATCTTCATCCCACATGCAGCCTCCTCCTCCCTCCTCTGCCAATAAACCAATAACAATTTGCACGTGCAATTTATAGCACCATCCAAACCAAACGACCAAACCCTCCGTTTGTCTTTATTAGCCTAAAATTTTGATCTTCAAAATTGATTCCTCCTCTCCTTAAAAAAAGAAAGAAATTAATTAAAATACATTCAAACTTTGAAATTTAGAAAGTCAACTATATGATTATAATGATTATAATGATTATAATCAAAAAATTGTTTTTTTGAGAGAAAGTAAATCTTTTTACAGTTACAAATGCAGACATGAACTTTCTCCATAATTTATTGTACCTTTTATTTCATCTGAATGTCAAGTTAATAAATTGGCAATTCCTGGTCAAGATGGAGACAAAGTTATAGACTAAAGGTAGCAAATGTACAAAAGAGAGAGAGAGAGAGAGAAAGTACAAGTTAACGTGAGTCAGATGAGGCATGAAAGCCAAAGCACGTAATTTATAGGAGAAAAAATTGTATATATACAAAGAGAAAGAGAAACAGAGGGCTTGTCAAAAACAGATTCAAAGTTGTAGAAAGCCAAACTAAAAGATATGAAACGATGAAGGAGTAAATGTTAGAGTAAGGGCAATTGGACAAAATACAATTTACAACTTGAGCTCAAACGCTCAACCCAACCTTAATGCCAAAAATAAGATGAAGACGAGAGAGAAAAAAAAGAATGACATTTCTCTCCACGTTTTTTACGTGGTCAATAAAAAAAACACAGTGGGAACGTTAGCATTAGTTGCTACCAAAAAAAGAAAGAGAAACTGTATTAAGTCTCCTATCAACCTCACTACCTAGAAACAAGTCAATTTTTGCAAAAGGAAGCTGATAGAGAGAAAGAAAAAGAAAGTTTTTTTCTTCTTGTTGAGAAAAAAAAATTATAACCACAAAAAAATAAACGATAACACACGCCACCCGCCTCCCCATCTAAACTCCTGTCTTCCTCAGTTCCCATTGACAGCCATGTAATTTCTTTGTGTAGCTCTGGCTCCTTTCTCCAGCCCACACATTTCTCTCTTATGTAACAAACTGTATTTACTTGTGTGGTGAAAATACCTGAACGGGCCTAAAATTACCCAATTTTTAGCTCTGTATTAAGTACCAAAGTCCATGTGTGTGGGGGTTTTTTTTACTAGGAATTGAGAATTCGTATTTTTTTTATCCAATTGAAGAGAAAGCTACTACAACATAGGAGACATGGGTTGGGTGTGTAGTGTAAAGCCTTTGGACTTTGAAGTCACAAAAGTTTGTGAGGAAAGTGTTATATATGGCATGGGATGGACATGAGATGTACCATGTAATCTCTAAACGTACAGCATCTTCCATAGATTGCCTCTTTCCTTTTTTTTCTTCCTTCTATAAAGACGACTCAAAGTTTCAGCGTGACCAACTCTTGAAAAAATAGTGGCGAGATGTTAAAAAGAATATTGGACTTTGACGATAGTCATCTTAGCAGGGAGTCTTACACCACATCTCCCTTTTGCAAAAGACTTTCTCCCCACTTTCTCTCTTCCTCTCTCTTCCTTTGGCTGAAACGTATGGGGGGACTAAATAACCATCAAAAAGGGCAACTGGCTTGAACTCTGACTATTAGAACAAGTGCTTTGAGTTGGCTCTAGGATTTTTGTCTTGTCTCCCTTCCTCCCTTTTTTCATGGGATACTCAAGGAGCATTGAATTACGGAGAAAAAAAGAAGATCGTAAAGAGGATGCGGTATTTTCTAATGGAAAAATATATCCAAAACAAGGATTATATTTTATAGCTTGTACCTGGCATTATTACAACAAAAAAAAAACTTGACAATTGACATGACGTGGCATGAGGTCTCAAAATGAAGGACAGAATTTTTACTTTGAAAAAAACATTTGTTCCTTTATTTTTACTACAAGGATAAAAAAACCCTCTTTAAGACTATAGCCATTTCAAGTTGACTATTAGAAAATTGTGAATGTATTGTAAGATAAAGAGAGAGGGAGAGAGGGTGTTGGGAAAAGTATAATGATAATCATAATGTAAAGTTTGAAATGAGGAGACAACATCATAGAAAACATAGAAAATGACGATGTCAGTCTCAGCAAGTTTTGAAAATAGAAAATGGATTTTCATTGTGTGTTCCTCTCTTTTCCCTGCCCCTCATTCCCACTCCCATGTCAGCCACAAGACCCCCCGGGAGTTTTAGAATATTTGGTTTTGGGGAACAAGAGTGAAAAAAATTGTGTCGTAAAATCAATCTCATAACGTCGACTCCCATAATGTCATCGTCATCATCATCTCATGTTTGCTAAACATTCTCTTAGACATTTCGTCCACATTTTCCTTCCTCTCCACCTTATTTTTTTTTGGACAAGGAGTTTTTTCTTCAAGCCTTAGTCCTATTAATCCCATGAACATGGATCGTAACATTTTACATGGGTTTCCCATCTTAACAACTCTCTCTCTTTCTCTCTTTGTGTGTATTTTTAATAATACTCATGTCTCATGCTCGTGCACTAGCACATGTTGTAAATTTATAAACTTGAGAAAAAGTCAACTCAGCTTCTTCTCACTTTTCATTTATTCCAAGGGGAGAGAGAGAGAGCGAGGGGGAAAGAATTTGTATGACAATGGTAAAGTTTGACTATCGAATATAAATAATAACAAGGAAATTCTCTCTCTCTCTCTCTTTCTTTCTGTAGCCTACAGTCATTATATTGGTTTACTCTCTAGTCATCAATTTCCATTAAATCTGCTACCTCCGCTCTGCCTCATTAAATTACAGCAATGCCAGAAGGGGGAAAAACAAACAAAAGAGAAAAATTTGGGTGTTGGTGCCGGGTCGGGACCAGACCGATTTTTAGTTTTTTTTATTAGAGAACAAAAATTTTTTTTAGCCAGGTAGCTTCTAGCTATTTTCCATATCATTTTTTTTGATGGCAAGTAAGTCATCTAAAAATTTCTATGAACGCATAAAATCATGAGTATACTCAAGAGAGAGAGAGAGAGAGAGAGTATCTTTTTTGATTTGATCTTTGAATTCATTTCATGTCATAATCACCTGCCTAATGCAGGTAAAAAAAAGTGAAAGTGTACAAACAACTCAAAAAAAAGTATTCAACTTTCTCCCATTCCCATTTCAACTTTTCTATTGCGGCAAGTGGAGAGACAAAAAGAGAATGTAGGCAGAGAGAGGGGGGTAACATTGAAAATTATGCATAATAAATCATGAGAAAGGCCAAGTAAGAATTAAATTCGGTCGAGTCCAAAAAAAAATCTTTAAATCGACAAACTTTTTCATCTTTTCCCCATTTACGAGGGGACTTGGTCTCTCTCTCAAAGAAATCTTTTTTTATGACTGCATGGTGGGAAGCCAGAAGGCCAGGGCAAGTGCAAGTCAAGCTAAAAATGAGAATGGCAACTAAAGAGAGAGAGAGAGAGAGAGGGGGGGTTAGAATATTTACGGGCTCATATCTTACACTAGATACTCGTAATATCAGATGTAGCCCAAAAGAACCCTCTTTTCCTACTTTCTCCAAGATTCCTCTCAAGGAGGCATCTTGACTCTCTATCTCATCCACACCCTCCCAAGAGAAAGTCTTTTGACAAATGCACCCAAGACAAGGTATCAAGTCCCAAATTGATACTCCCTCTCCACTCAAGACTCTCGACCCCTCTCTCTCCCTCTCTCTCCCTCTCTCTGGTGTGGCTCAAATATGATTATGTTCATAATGATTATTTTTATTATTGTGCCCATCTCAAACATCCTCCTCCCTTCTATGTACACCCAAGATCAAGACTCCCAAGAAAAAGAGAAAGCTTGGCCATGTCAACTGACAAGCAGGACGACCACAAAGTCTTACATGACATTTGCCATAATATTGAGGAGACATGTATTACATGTGTGTGTGTCTATCTATCTATATCCACTCGATTTTTGTCTAAGGATTTTTTGGAGCTATGAAAATAATGTTGGACTATGGGTTTTTTGGGAGGAGTAAAAATCTTTGCTCTTCGTTCCGGAAATGATATAAATTGGGAGGCAGAGAGGCAGTCATGTTTAATGAGCCAAAGTCTAGAATGTCACAATGACTTTGGGTTGTGTGTGTACACAAAATTGTAGCTTTATGTGTGTACATAAAGGAAAGCTAAAAGATAATAGAGTATAGAATGTCCACGCTGGTGTTTTTATTGAAGGCTCTACAACCACCATAGAATCCTCACAGACTACAATTTTGTATGTGTGTGGGTGCTTAATGATGCCTTTCCGAAAATCCCTCCCAAAAATATTCTACAGACAAAAACCACAGACTGTTATATGTATACACACAAAGAGAGAGAGAGAGAGAGAGAGAGAATGTGACTTTGGCGTCAAAAAACATTTTCTTAAATCTTAAATCTAAGTTAATTTCTATAGAATATATTGTACAAAATTAGTTTGTGAGCCTCTTGAGACTCGTTCATTCATTCAAACCAATTTTCTCATTGTATGAGTATCTCAACTAGATGGATATGTATGTAAAGATTTGGAAATATAAAAAAAGGAGAAGGGTAATTACCAAGTAACTTTTGAGCTTCAGAACGATCCATGAAAAGGTTAAAACTGGCTGAGACTCCGGAAGTTGTCCAAAGTTGCCCAAGAAATAGGACCATCATTAGCCTGGCCAGGCTGAACAAGTAACCTCTCCCTCTTTTACTTGTACAACCCCCACCATCATCATCACTGTTTAATTTCCAATCGACATTAGACCAATGTCCTCCTTGTATTAACATGATGACTCTCACTTCCGCTTCTTTTCCACTTTCTCTTTTTCATCCACTAAGGATACTTTCTCTATTTTTTTTCTACACACAAACAAACATTGTGTCCACATATATATATATATAAAACTTGAATCAGTTCTCGTGTTTTTTTTCTCTTTCTCTTCTTTTTGAAAATTACTTTTTCAAACTTTCTCTCTATGATCAACTTGAACTTTCACAATGTTTTTTTTCTGTGTACATAGTTTACTATACAGAAGAGTACATATGAGAGAAAACTTTTCACATTTCAAAATAAAATAAAATTGAGGATGTAGCTCAAACAAGTCAAAGAATGGAAAGTCCACGTTTTCTCGGAGAGAGAGAGAGAAAGCAAGGAGAAGGGGCTTTTCTTAATTTCCGTGATTAGTCCCTCGTCTCACTCTATTATCTGACTTGTCTCTCCCCTCTCTCTCTACACTTTAAGACTGGCCATAGTAGGAAACACAAGGAGGAAGAGGCGACTTAGGTAATAATTTTGCTATTATCTCAATCGCCGACACATGAAAATGTTACGCCTCCTCACCATGTAAACTTTCAACTCGGTTTTCCAAATTTCCCAAAAAAAATTTTCCCCTCTTTTCACAATTTTTCCAAGATTTTTAATGTTCTGTAGTATCCATTTAAATAAAAAAAATTATTCAACTTCCGAAGAGGGGCTGGGTTGGCTAGCCCAAAATAATGTTGTCCATTATTGGTAATTATTATGTAGAAAAAATTTGAAGATGAAGAAAAATAATAATAATGTTAATAGAAGAGACTAAGACACTGAGAAGGATTCCTTCCTGTTGAACTCCCAACAAGAAACTGAGAGGATGAGAGAGAAAAACGGACGGTTCTCTCTCAAAGTTAGTTTAGTTTAGCTAGAGGCTGGGTGCAGACAAGTGATTCCAAGCTGGCAGTCCCACCGAATAGCTGACAATGTGTAATGCTAGCAAAAGAAAACGTGGAAACATGAGAAAATGCATGTATACAACCCTTACCTCTTTTACCCAAGTCTATACACAGGGAGATACAGAGCCAAATGCACATTATTTCTATACCTTGCCCAAACCCCCAACTCTCTAACTCTGGCTCCTGCACATGAGCGGAGAGTCCACCCAAAATTGAGAATGTTATGCTTGTGAGACCAAAGTCTCATATGAAGGATTCTACTTGAGAAATGCAACAGTCTCTACCTCTCTCTCTCATAAGAATCAACTCCATTTCATCCTCCAACCCATTTTTCTACCCCCCTCCTCTTGCTTGCACTCTCATATAACAAAATACTCTTACATGTCATTTTGTAATGGTATAAAAAATATAAAAAACTGTCTTTTTTAAGACTCAATTTCTATTTATGTTTATAAAATTCTACATTTTTTCTAAACAAAAACTTATACAAATTCCACTATAGGTAAATGCAAATATATGTGCAGCGTATAGAGATACAAATACACGAAGAAAAAATACTTTCGTTTCGTTAGAATAGAACGAGGAGGAAGCAGAAGCAAAAAACATAAAAATGTATCTTTGATGTGACTCCTCTTGTTCTTTTTTTTGTGTAAGTTGAAACCGGAATAAAGTCGGGGGCCCGTTTAAATGCACATAAATTTTCAGCATAGATAAGCTTCCAGGCATACCACTATCTGTAGACTGTACAGATACAAAACTTGTATCTTGTGTGTATTCCTATTATTATTTTTTATACTGTTTTTTTTCTCTAACTCAATTTTTTTCAGCTTCTTTTTTTCACTTGCTACAGAATAAAAAGGAATAGATAAGAGAGAGAGGGAGTATATTGCATAGCAAGTAAATTCTATGGTTGAATACCTACAAGCTTTTGCTTCTTTTTTTACAAACAAATATTATTGCGATGTTATCATCTCTATCTCTCTCTCTCTCTCTCTCTGTGAATGCAGTCAAGTGAAAGTTGGTTTATACAAAAAAAAATGTTGCAGCTATGACTCTCTCTCTCTGTGTCTGTTTGCTTTCCTTTATGAGAGAAAGTTTACATTTAAATTTTCAACAGAGAAAATATACGTTCACCCCACTGAACCATGCATTTGCATTTTGCATCTGCACAGCCAAGTCCTCTTTAGTAGACGGACATGCGACAAAGTCAAGGGAGAATTGAGTCGGTACAAATAGCCTTGAAAAATAAAAAAACCCAGACGTTTATTTCTGTGCTACGTTGACTTTTATGATTTTGATACGTTTCCCATTTTTTTTGTACACACATTTAATGCATATTTATTTTATATTGTACATGCTGGAAATGAAGAGAGAGAGGGAAGCCGGATTTTGGGGATTTTACGGGGATTCTTTAATTAAGCGTTTAGGCGTGAGACTAGGGATGAGATGAAAAGAAGGAGAATGGACAAGAGAGCAGCTAATAATTCATGCAAGAGGAATTTAATGTAATGAAGTTTATAATATAGAAATTATGAGGTACGAGTCCCCCTGTACACGAGTACAGGGAGTTGTGTATAGAGAAAGAGAAAGAAGAGCTGCTAATTATCAACTTGCTAATTACTTAGTTGCCATCAGCACCCCAGCCTCAACATAGTGAACAGTGAATTGGACACACCAACTTTCTCTTTCATCTCCCTCATCATCTTTTCATGTAGTGGAGAAAGTGAATGTAGAGAAAGAGAGAGAAGCTCTATGAAGGCTCAATTTAAACTACAGACACACGAGAGAAGACGCAGAGGAGAACCACCATGTCATGCAATGCCAGTGGTTGCTATCAAAAAGTTTTGAAAATTGAGAATTTAAATGTATGGAGTATGGACTAAAAAGGCTTGCCACAAAATTAACATGCCTTTGATAAATGAAAGTTGAACTCTGTACAGTATAAAATTTTCCTATGGATCAAATCTTCCCACCTGCCCCCTTTCTCTCTCTTCCTAGTTCTATTCTCCAGTTTGGAAATTTACTTCTTTTTGGCTCCAACATCCTAATTGCTTTTGTACCCTTCCAGCTTCAATGTCCCTCTCTTGCAATGTGCTATGGCTGTCTGGATATTTTGCACGTGCAAAGATTGTCTAGACAAAACTAAACTGGAGAAGTGAGAATCAGAGAAAGTGGTTTGGTATGTTGGTGTAGTTGAAAATGTGAATTATGATTAGTCTCGGCTTTTCATTTCCCTTTACAACGGTTGATTTGTCAAAAACAGACGAAAACTTCAACTTTCTCTCTCTCTCTAGCTTTCTCTATGTTTTAACTTGACTTCCTTTGTGTGGTTTTATATTTGCAAGCTCAGTCATTCTGACTGATTTCATTTCATTTCATTTTATTGAATTACATTCCTTCCCATTCCCACCCATCCTTTCACTCCAAAACTCTCCCCCTGTTCCTTTTTTTTACGTTCTCCCCTCTTTGACTTTCTCCTCATATGATCCTGGGAGGGAAATTCCTCTTGCTCTTGTTTGTAGTTTGTCGTTATAACTTGTCATAGAATTGTACCCAATCTCACATCAAACTCTCTCTCTCTCTCCAGCCACTATACACATGGGCCACAAGTACACACACGCCAAAGAAAAAAAAGTGTACAGAGTTATTCTTTACCCTACAGTATTTACATTTCCTGTGAATCTATTTCATAGGTTGACATGCTCCTGCCTTTTTTTGTGTGTGTATTTTTCATTGTGCACTTTTACTGATTCTCCATTTCTCCAGTCTAGTTTTCTTTTTTTGCATAAAATCCATACACTGAAACTTTTTATATATTCAAAAAAGCTCTCTCTCTTTTTTGCCACATTGTGTACATTTGTAGACATACCACCTACTAGGACTACGGAGTGGGGACAACAACAAGAGCTTTGCAAGTTTCCTCAAGGCAACTTCCGTCTCATTCTCCAATTTTCAAGAGGCATGATAAGCCAATATGCGAATCGGAAATCTACAACCAAGTCCTCTCCATTCAACTTTATCAGACCCAGTCATGGCACGTGCTTCTCCTCCTCTCTCTCTCTTTTCCTGGAGACTCTGCAAATACAGATACACAATATGTGTGCAATTTTCCTCTCTCTCTCTTTCTCTTTTTTGTGTTGGGTAAAAATGACTTTCCCTTTGCAACTTTTTTTTATGGTGGTGGAACTAGAGTAGCTTGTCTCCAGGAGAAGCTCAAGTTCTTTGACTATTTTTTATTAAAAGAATGATGGAAGGATTTTCACACAATCAGAGAGAGAGAGAGAGAGAGAATGTCCTTTGATTTTGATCTTATCCTCTGTGATATGATCACACAGCGAGAGATCATAGTCTCTCTGTCTCTGTTGTTATCCTTTTCCTTGGTTCCTCTTCCTCCTTCTTGTTCAGTCCCTTCAGTTTACATTAGAGACAGAGACAGAGACAGAGACGATAAATAAAATAGTCACAAGTCAGAGAGAGACACGTCGTTTGTAAGTGGATCTGCGTTCTTTTGAGGAGGGGGGCGGAGTGTGTATGTGATGTAAGAGGGAATGTGCTGTTTGAGGAGCAAAATTGAATTCCTGACTGTCGACTCCTTTTGCCTTGCCTTGCCTTGTATTGCATTACAGGAGTGTGGAGCATTACATGGGATCGGATTGCAGCATTTCATGGATTTGATGATGAGACGGAGACAGACAGGGAGAACAACCAAGAGAGAAATAACATAAGAACGCCCATACCATGAGACATCAAACCCATGGAGTCTCAACGACCAAGCAGGGAGCTAGTCGAGGACAAACGACCAACTGGAGAAAACGATTCAGGAAATTACCACACATATGTTCTTCAGTATCTCTTTCTCTCTCTCTCTCTCTTCCATATATCCTCAGACTTTACACATCCACATCCACACCCTTTCAATCTCTCTCTCTGTTCTGTGAAGAGAGATCTGAAGCCCACCTTTACTTGTGTAAACACCACAGCGTAGAGAGTAAAGACACATTTATTATGCACCTTCATATCCTCTCTCTCTCTCCAAAGTCTACCGGCTTGCCGGGAATACAAAAGTACGAGCCCAAGTACAAGACTACAGGTTTCAACACACGGAGAATTCACCGGTAAATGATCGCTCTTTTCATCCCCTAAGGTGAGTCTACACTTGTATAGCCTTCCATTTATTTCTACATGTCTCTTTTTCCTCATCTCTATTTTATACCCTGTACACCATATATATATATATATATATTATATAGGTACATCTAATCGTGAGTTGAGTGCGATGAAATCCTCTCAACTTTAAGCCAAAAAGCCGACATTTTGCTCCTACACAAATTCCACATTATCTACTCTCCATCCTCTCTCTCTCTCTCTCTAGTCCCCAGTTAGTCAATAGACACCATCCATTTGCGAAAATTCTCCATGTTGACTCTTCTTGAGCAAAAACTGATTAATTTTCAAGTGTTTACCATCGCCAAAGTTAATACACGCACAAACACAAACTCTAGAGCCATGAGGAGGAGGAGGGGGCTGGCTCAGTAAGTAGTCCTTTTGATTTTTTTGTTAGTTTGCGTAGATTTGTCTGATGAAACGAATGAAAATCAATTTTTAGAGTTTAGCTGTATTTTGTAGGACAACTCATTTTACGGGTAAATAAAAATATCCTGACTTTAATGGACTTGTAAGAGCCAAATCAATTTTTTTCCATAATATTTAATGCTGTATTCTAATATCAATATTGATTACACATGAAACTTAATTTAACTCATTATTTACTTTACAGATTATATCAGAGATTTTTGGTCAAAATTTTATGTACATAATCGGAAATATTACTGTCTTGACTTTTTTTCTTTGAAATAAATTATAGTTCAAATTTCAATTAAACTCTTATTTTGACACATGGCAAAATCAGTCTTGTTAATTAATATTTTTTTCATGTAGAATTTAATAGCTCACAGCATGAACTTTCTATCAATAAAAAAACCAGGTTGTTACATTTAGTGTAATAGTGGCCAGAAAAAAAAGCCGCAAATTTCGGCTTACTCTCTTCACTTAACAAATGTAACCAGCTGTGCTGGTAAAATAAAGATTGAAAAAAATGTATAAAAAACAAGGTAAATTTTCTCCCCTCTTGTATTTATGATTTTTGATTACATGGAAAATGGGGAAATTAAACCATGTTTATATTTAGATTTATAGAGATATTCAACTCTATAAATAGATTCTCATCTCAATATCAAACAATAAAGTTTGACTCCCCAGTTTTCCATTATCCCCCACAATTTTTTGGATAAGTACAAGAAAAATGGAAAAAAAATCTCCCCCTCTTGTTGACGTATTCAAGTAAAATCTCATATTTGATGAATCTCTGAATCTACCTCACACAGAGTGAAGGGAAGTGCGTGAGGAGAGAGAGAGAGAAAGTCAAGTTGAAAATGGGATATTATTTATATAGAGACACATATACATATTACATGTGCCAACCTATTTGATGTAGACTTTTGTCAAATTTTACTTCCTCTATTTCTCTCCCCCTCGGCACAATCTTGGTAGTTGGGAGTGGGGAGTGCATCATGTAGAAATCTGTGGATGAAATTGGAATCATCGAGTCAAAAAAACGTTGGAGGTAAGAGTTGAAAGCGTCAATGGAAAATATCAATTTGGTTCAAACAGAGAAGCCATAGCCAAGCAAGAGAGAGAGAGATTTTGACAATCTCCAGGCTTTCCTTTTCGCACAAACTGTACAGTCCCTAGGCTTTGATGTAAATCTGTGGGGGTATTACATGTGCATGATGAAATTCATTTCAATCATTATATTGTAATACGAGCCTTATCACTTTGGTAAATAATCATACCCCCTCAAAACATATTTTCACCCTTTCTCTCTCCACAATTGTACTATTTATACACACTTTCCTCCATTTTCTTGAATTTTCAAGAGTGCATCAACTCTCCATTTTGTGGTCCAATCCAAATTTATCTCCCTCTCTCTCCCTCTCAGGATCATCCAAAAGCCAAGGGAGAGAGAGAGTTGAAAGGACCATATGCACTAATTTTTTCGTAGTGGCCACACGCGTGAACAGACTCGAACTTACGCATGATGATTCATCATATTGTTTTCAAAAAGTCATGAAAATTTCAACTCTGTTCACGCATGTGGCCATACCTAAATCTGCAATTTAAATTAAGCATATTTAAAGAATTTCA